>OY757910.1:76107446-76362446 GCA_963585895.1 Sepioteuthis lessoniana | reverse complement strand
TTAACGATGTTTAAAAAGTAATGCAAGTTAGGTGGTTAAAATGTGATGCAAGTTAAAGTGGTTAAAATATTCGACTAACTTGCAAAAGTTGAATATTGGCATCATGTTGGGTTTTGTTATCTCTCCACTACTCTTTGTATTGGTAATGGAGATTATATTACGTAGTGCTTATGTCAACTCCAATCAAATAACTGGTCCATCTATGAAGGCTTTTATGGATGATGTAACTCTAATTGTAGAATCCAGATCACACATGGAACAACTATTGACTCGCCTCCAAGAGCCCTTCAAATGGGCTGCTATGAAAATAAAGCCTTCAAAGTGCTGAAGTTTATCGTTGCTGAAAGGAAACTACTAAGAAATAAAGTTTTCTGTCAGTGGAAACGAAATCCCTACGATCTGCCAAAAAAAGCGTGAAGAGTCTCGATCGCTGCTACTACCTACCACTTACTGATCGACATCGTTGGCAGGACCAAAGAAAACAGCTACAAAATGGATTACGCTCCATTGATAAATGTGACCTCATGAGCAAAGATAAAATATGGTGCATTTATTTTGGATTAATTCCTAAATTATTATGGGCATTGCAAATATATGAGGTATCACAAAAGTTGAAACAATGGAGCTGTTAATCAGTAAATTTATAAAAATGGTTGGGTGTACTTAACTCCTTTACAAACGGGGCACTATATAGTTCATCAACAAAACTAAAACTTCCAACGTTGCCACTTGTTGAGGAATATAAATTAGGAAAAGTGCGACTCTTCCAAATGCTGCGCGACTCTTGCGACCCACTAGTGAAGAATGCCCAGCCTTCTGTGATAACCGGTCGGAAATGGAAGGCAGAAATAGCTGTTGAGAATGTTGAATCGGCCCTCAGGATGAAAGAAATAATTGGCACTGTGACAAATGGAAAAGCAGGTCTAGGCCTACATCCACAGTGCCGGTGGTCCAAAGAATCCACAGCAAACAGAAGAAAAATGGTGTCGGAAGAAATCCCTCAGCTTGAGGAAGTTAGGCGTTATACTACATCTGTAGGACAAAGGAAACACGGTGCATGGACTAAGTGGGAGAATGCAAAAGACAGACCTTTCACATGGATAGACCTCAAGCATATGGAACAAAAGAAATTAAGTTTCCTCATAAAAGCAGTCTACGACATTTTACTAACCCCAGTCAACCTTCATGCTTGGGGGTTAACTACATCCGACCGATGCAGGGCATGTGGGAAAACTGCGAGCCACAAACATATTCTCACTGGATGTAAGTACGCTCTAAGAAGCTATACTTGGAGACATAACGAAGTCCTGGAGATTTTTTCTGAGGTTTCAAAAACGTGTTGTGAGACTGCCAATAATGCTCTAAATGTTATCAACAACCGAGCAATTCAGTTCGTTTTTAAATATTTAAGAAATTGCATGTAAAAATATGCGTAAACCATCATTGCTTGAGGGCTGCACGGACTGGCACGTCGCAACCGATTTAAAACATAACTTCATATTTCCAACTGAAATAGCGTTAATGACAAAGTGTCCATATATTGTCATTTGGTCTGTTAAAGCAAAAAAGTTTTCATTACGAAGTTAACGGTCCCTTATGAAGAAAATTTCGACTGGGCACATCAGCGTAAGTTGGAAAAATTTGAATATCAGCGAGAACAATGTGTCAGAAATGGCTGGATTAGGAATGTATTTCCTATCGAAGTCGGATGCAGAGGTTTTATTGCCAACTCAACCTCCGTTTTATTAACTAATCTTGGACTTCCTCCATCAGACAATAGTAAATACATGGAAAAAATCCGAGATAAGGCTCTAACTGCATCAGCGTGGATCTGGCAATCCCACAGAGCGACAACAATCTGACCAAGTCTGGTGGTGTCATGAGATACTGCTGGGGCGCTCTTGGTTAGTGGTAATGATGCTTCGATCCCGAAACCATGCCTGAACCCAGAGTCATCATCTGATGAAGGCTTTGTTTGAAGCAATGATGTTGTATAAACAGCAGTTATTGTATGATACCAACTAAGTAATGGTGGTTAAAATGCGATGCAAGTTAAGGTGGTTAAAATGTAAGTTGTGTCAGTTTGTGGTGGAATTCATTTAGGGCAAGTGTTTCAAAACATAAGATTCACCAATCTGCATGTTTTGGTAGAATAAGGGTAATATTTGATATTTCTTTTATCTTTTCTTTCATTATAAATCAAGCATCTCTGTTAGCGTTATTGCCTGTAAGAGAGATTTTTCCTCTGGAAGATTAAATGATTCAGTAATTTAATTATGTATTTATTTTAAAATTGTAAGACCATTATGATTTTCCTATATATATTTTGGGCAAATTATGTATTCAAGCACCTTCTCACTCACACACACTCACTCACTCGCCGATAAATGTTTTTCTAACTAAAAGTTACATCAAAATTATTTTCTCTTGATTTACTTTTCAAAATGTTTCCTTCGTTTTTTTCACTTATTATTTCTATTTGTCTGAAGAATTTATTTTGTATCAGGACATATTTTTTTTGTTTTTCTATTTCCTAAACATTTACTTTCTAATTTCGAAACTTATCCGATCACGTACATTAAGCAGAGTAGAATTTTTGTGTGGGATTATAATGATTGGTGTATCAATACTTTTGAAAAATGTTCCATGAAGATGAGAAATAAAAAGGTTATCTAATTATAATTCATTCAGCTTACTGGATAATCCTTCAGTCCGACGAAAGTATGCGGTTTATATATACAATTACGTGGTGGACTTCGTACAACATTTGTATATTTGGCCAAAATCAACCGATAGTGATAGAAAGTATTTAATTATACAGAAAAATATTTAGAAAAATCGAAACATTTCGATTATTTCAAGAGCCATATTATTATAACGACAGCATTTTAGATTCTCTATCACCCAAAACTTAGTGCTAATTGGCAATATTTATTGGAAATAAATATCACTTTTATATTGAGAAAAGGGAGATGTGACATTAATTAATTCATTATCAATTGGCAGTTCAATGACGTTGACTGTGCCAGATACAAAAGTAAAAGACAGGAATAAACATAGAAAAGTGGAAACTAATTGAATCATAAACTCATAAACTTCGCAATTTGTTATATGAATAAATAGATAAATAAATGTGTGTGTGTGTGGGTGTACAAATAAGGAAAGACAAGTTGTTCAGTGGATGATCTTATTCATACTTGAATTATTTTCCACGTTAAACGTTTCAGTTTTCACAATAAACCATCATCAGGGCAGTTTATATGTTATGTTGTATCTTCTGAATGTCATATGTGTGTGTGTGTGTGTGTGTGTGTGTGTGTGTGTGTGTGTGTGTGTGTGTGTGTGTGTGTGTGTGTGTGTGTGTGTGTGTGAGCAAAGT
Source organism: Sepioteuthis lessoniana (assembly GCA_963585895.1). Lineage (NCBI taxonomy): Eukaryota > Metazoa > Mollusca > Cephalopoda > Myopsida > Loliginidae > Sepioteuthis > Sepioteuthis lessoniana. Next base: position 76,359,067 of record OY757910.1, on the reverse strand, counting down.
CTACAACGTTGTTCATTTGAAATCAACTTTCGGCTATATACAAAGTCACTATTTTACAAGAAGCGTTTGGGAATTTTTGAACACTTCACTTCAATACTAAAATGTGATTCTCTGACGGGTTTCCTGTTAAGTTTCCTTCTAAGATCAGTATTCTTCTTTTGAGATTAAAAAAATAAAAATAAATAAATAATAATAATAATAATAATAATAATAATGAGAAGAAGAAGAAGAAGAAGAAGAAGAAGAAGAAGAAGAAGAAGAAGAAGAAGAAGAAGAAGAAGAAGAAAATAGTAGATGGAGATTATGTGGTGAAAGAGACGAAACGGTCAATCACATAAAAAGCCTTTGCAGTAAATTAGCACAGAAAGAATATAAGACTAGGCACGATTAGGTTGACACTTAGAATTGTGCAAGAAATTGAAGTTAGACCATACGAACAAATGGTGTATGTACAACCCAGAATCTGTCCTGGAGAATGAGGCGCACAAATTCCTCTGGGATTTTGTGATACAAACGGATCACCAAATCTCGGCCAGACGATCAGACCTTATAATAATCAACAGCGAAAAAGAGAACTTGCTGAATTGTTAATTTTGCTATCCCGGCGGACCACAGAGTGAAATTGAAAGAATGCGAAAAGAGGCACAAATACCTGGACCTTGCAAGGGAATCGAAAAAACTGTGGAACATGAAGGTGACGATAATACCAATTGTAATTGGAGCTCTTGGAACAATCACTAAAGGATTAGTACAAGGACTAGATGACCTGGAAATAATAGGACGTGTGGAGAATATCCAAACTACTGCATTATTGAGCGTCCAAAATACTGAGAAGAGTCCTGGAGACTTGAGGAGACTTGCTGTCACTCAAAATTCAGTGAGAAACCATTTGCTAACGTTGGAGTGAAAAACTTTCAAAAGAGAACAAATAATAATAATAATAATAATAACAATAACAATAATAATAATAATAAACAAAGAAGTAATGGCATTGTAATTCCATCATCCTGATTTATACTTTTCTCTTTAACACACTATATTTAAAGCAAATATAGAATAAAATTGAATGATTCACTACTACTAAAAAGATATCTGCCCATTCATCTTTTCAAATGAATAATAATCCTAATCAATGGTTTGTATAATACATTTTTAGCTACAATATGGTACAATTTCTGCTCTTCCTTACTTTTTTAAATGTTAGGATTAATTTACAATAAAAAAAGCTGTGTTGTTTTAACGAAAAGAGTATATTTCAAATGCTTAAAATGTGGTAACAAAAATTTATCAGTATCTTCAAAATAAGATCTTCCAGAAAAACGAAAGAAAAATTGAATAAAGAAATTCAAATATACTCGAAGGAATGCAAATTTTCTTGGGTTGTTTAAGGGAATTTAGCAAGCAAATTGTTAACCAAATATAAAAACAAAACAAGACAAAAACATGGAGGTAATAAATACTATATAAAAATCAATTGGATAAACCTTATAACGAAGCGAAAAAGATGCCCATGAACATGTACATGATGGAATTCTTATTTGTGTCCGTATGAAAGATTTACCCAAACGCTGAAATAATAACAGAAAAAAAGGCCCTAACCGAAAAATAAAATATAACTTCTATAAAAAGAATATTTACATATTATTAAATGTCTCCAAACCAGATATGTATTTATCCAACCTCTTTTATACAAGGTCAATATTTAAGCGGAGCACAGTTGGTTTCTATACAGAATGTTCCTTTTCTTAGATTGGTTAATATACCAAGGTTAAAACCCCAAATCTTCCCTACTACTTACCAATAGTTTATGTGATGGATGTAAGATGCAGTCGTGCCACTCTCAAGGTTATTAGGGAGAAGCAAAACGAAAACAACCTCATCCAGTACTTGAACTTCATAGACCATTTCCTACGATGATAACTGTTGCGCTTTCTTGTTTTCTAAATAAGGGATTGATGAATAATATTATTTCTTTGTGAAGTAACGGATAATGTCAACGGAAATAATTCAGGAAAGGAAGCAGAAAAAGAAAGTAACGATTATATGTTGAATTTGTCACGAAGGAAGTAAAGACAATAAGAAAAAAATTTCATGAATTTCTTCAGAAAAAAATGTTTAGAATATTACATTTGAATTGTAGAAGACAAAAAAGTAAATAGGCTAATACTCCTAGAAACTGCAATTAAAATCATTCTCATTAAAAGGAAAAAGTGCAGGAGAGAACTAACAAGAGAAAAACATTCATCATCAGAGATTTTGTTGACTGTTTATGGACTATATAAGGCAATATAAAAAACGCAATTTGTTAGAACAGACAAAAGTTACAAAAGATAAGAAAGCAAATTTTGAATGAAAAAAGATGGTAAAAAAAGAAGATTCAAACCTTTCAAGATACGCGAAAAGAGTTTTAGTCAAAATGATATGGGCATTTTTGCAAAGAAAACAATCGAGAAGAAAAAACTGGATATTTATTATGACGGTTTACTGCATTTCTATGAGTATTCTCTGAAATAATAAAATGCAATAAAATACACATTTTTGAACTTCCAAATAGGGGCCGACCACTCTATACAATATATATATATATATATATATATATATATATAAATTACCTTCAAATTATTCAGTTATATATATATATATATATATATATATATATATATATATATATATATATATATATATATAAGTAAATAATGGACAATATATAAAAAAATTGATAACAATGTAATCCAAGTAGAAGAGGAGATTTATTGAAAAGCAAAGTTGACTCTATAGCGTTTCGCTTCTAATGATGATGGTTCATGAGAACCGAAACACTATAGTGTCGACTTTGCTTCTCAATAAATCTCTCCTTCTACTTGGATTACCTTGTTATCAATTTTTCTTTATATATATATATATATATATATATATAATTTTCAAGTGAATTATTTGAAGATAATGTCACTTTTAGATAAGTTAGAGGAAATTTGTTTGTGCACAATTATATCGTTTCAGGTATTGCTTTTATTTGAACGGTTCCAATTATTGCTATATTGTACCAATAGTTCAATTTATCATTAGGTGTTTCTTTACCAACATTGAAATTGTTTCAGGTATAGAAAATGATGGGGCCCTTTCAGATACAACCATTTTTGAATCAGACAGGACCAAGAAGTAATGGTAAGGAAGAGGTACTCTACATCCCTTAAAGCTCAAAAAGTGGAGCCTCAATATCAGATAGAGTTTAGTGTCATATGCAGGACAATCGTTGAGGAGAATGTTATACTGCAGAAAGGAAGTAGGCGTATTCTACCACCCAAGCCGACTGGATTGGCTTTATCTAGATCCAGCTTTGCTAGCATATTATGAGATGATGAAAGTAAAAAAAAAACATTTGGGGAAATCACTTCGATGTTGTCGACGAACTAAGAAAACTTTAGAACTTAAATGTTATGGTTGTGCTCAATATCTGGAATACTTGGAACTAAAAAAGTCTAATTACAACAGCTTGTAGCAATATTAACAGAAATCACTTAATAAGAAACAATAAAACCAAAATGGGAAGAGAAACAACCATATTGATACTTTAGTCGACAAACTAATGAAATTTCACACGACATGGTCAGGACATGGATTAGGAAAAACCTCAAGAGAGTAAAATTACATAAAAGCAAAAATTAATAATACACAACAGAATAACAAGTGTTGGTTATTTGGTGACAGAGAATAAACATTTAATCACATAATAAGCAATGCAGCAAACTGGCCCAAAAGAAATATAAAACTAGGCATTATTGGGTAGGAATGCTTATCCACTGGGAACTGTGCAAGAAATTAAAATCTGACGAATGGTTTGCGCACAAACCAGAATTTATCCTTGAAAATGACCAATAAAATTCTCTCTGATTTTTAGAAACAAGTAGTTCACCAAACTCCGGCTTTAAGACCAAACTTGGTATTAACAAACAAGAAAAAAAAGTAGTTGGTATGGATGTTGCTTTTTCAGTCAACAAAAGAATGAAAATGAACGAAAGCAAAAAGATTGATAAATTATTGAATCTTGCTAAAGAAGAAGAAGAAGAAGAAGAAGAAGAAGAAGAAGAAGAAGAAGAAAAATGTTATTAAATCATCATTACTATTATTAGTAGTACAGTAAAAGCGATGCTAATCCTTCTCATGATTGAATTAGTTTCACAAACGTTTGTATTTCTAATAATTGATGTTTTAAGCGCTGTGAATTTTAATAAAACTTTCTGAATTCAAATATTGGTTTGCTCATTATTGCTTATAAATTATTCAGACTTACAGGCGCCAAATAGCATTTTCATTTATGTCTTTTTAAGATTCTTCCTTTGTATTTTCCAATATAACAGCTTCTACTGATTCTCTGTATTATTTAGTATAAGGCCAATCTTTCTCTGGTATAATTACATTGTCTTCTCGTACTGTAATTGTCTGTTTGAACAGGTTTACTTATAATTCATCGCTTCTTATTTCCTTCAAGCTAAAGCGTCATTCAATGGTAAAAGAAGGAAATTTGAGTTAACTGACATAGATTTGCACACACACATACACACACGCGCGTGCGTGTATATATATATATATATACACACACATATGTATATACATACATATATATATATATGTGTGTGTGTGTGTGTGTGTGTGTGTGTGTGTGTGTGTGCCCCTCACACACTAGCAGGATGTAACATGACGTCAAATTTCAAACGGAGATTAACAGGTTTGAATTCAGAGCGTTAATCCAACTAGTTGAGATACCAAGGTAAAAGATAACTATCTACCCAAGTATTTACTGATAGCTGGAAAAAGAATAAGCTGATTGATACATTTCTCAAGGGTATTACCGCTATCTGATATGCAGACAGCCTCATACAGCATCTAACTCGATTCTCCGTATCCATTTTCAACGAAGGTAAACTTACTATTTCACCAAGGTCGCTTTCATCTCACACACTATCAAACCCCCAACACACATATATACAAATAATATATATATATATATATATATATATATACAAATAATAGACGAGGATCATTAAATAAGTTTCCAGACTTTTTCTTCGTATGGGCACTTTTATTGATAGCACACACATGAAACTCTAGCCCCCGTCGAAGTAATATCTTCCGGCTGAAATGCACTTGTGCCGTTCCAATAACTTCTGGAACGCCCCATCGAAGCCCTCTTCTGTGAAGGTGTCAATGACCTTCGTCACAGCCTCTTTCATCTCCTCAATTGTCTCATAACGACAGCCTATGAGCTTAGGGAATAACCAAAAGTCACAGGGAGCAATGCCTGCACTATAGGGAGGCTGGGAAACTGTCTTGAAGCCCATCTTGATCAAATAGTTTGTGAGAAGGATGGAGTTGTTGACAGGTGCTTTGACCTGCTGGAAACCCCGCTGACCCGATTTGAAGAATGCCGGCCTCTTCCGACAGAATCTCTTCCTGAACTCCCTTAAAAACCTCAACATAATAACCCTAACCCAAACCGTAACCCTTTGGCTAATCAATTCTGGTGCTCTGACTTCCTTACTCCTCCCACACCTCTCACCATCCCTCACAGATTTCCTGCCTTCCTTGAATCTCTTATGCCACTCAAAAACTGATGCTCGATTCATGCAAGATGCTCCAAAAGTAGTCTGAAGCATTCCATACGTTTCTGTGGCATTCTTCCCAAGTTTAAAACAGAATTTTATTGCATATCGTTCTTCTAAAGTGTCCTCACGTCAAGATTGCATTTTTGAAATTCACCAGCTGTGACAATTAGGCTTTACGACAATCTTAAATACCTGTACAAAATGTCTGTAAACGTATTGAATGCACTACTAGTATATATATATATATATATATATATATATATATATATATATATATGTATGTATAAACACATTGTGTGCGATTAAAAAGTTGTACAGATGTACTTGCAACGTAGTTTAATTCAATAACTTACGATTTCCAAATTCGAATCCCCCATCACATTGTGAAAGCAGCGAAAAGGATTTTCTGTGTCAGTGTTGAATGCCCAGTTGATAACACTACAGTAGTTAAAAAGTTCAAGACCTTTCGTTCGGGTTGAAAGAACCTCGATGACCTGACAAAATCAGGTTGGCCTACAACCGTGATTTCCATGGCTGTGCTCCAAGCTATTGAAGCAAACCCGATTAGTATCAGTCAAACTTGTCATCTCACAGTCAAGTGGAGTTCATGACCTTCTCGATTTCGGCAACACCATCCTAGGCGTGCAAATTGTGTCTAAAGTTAGCAAAAATAGCAAAATCGTTGTCTCAACTTAGTATATATATATATATATATATTTATGGATGGGGTTGGTTGGGTTTTTATGGCATATCAACCATTGTTGGTTATTTAATGTCAAATTATGTTTTTGCGTATATGAAACCTTATATTTGTAAACGATTATTTTAAAGATAACATTTTAAACAAGCAAGAGTTCATTAGTTTGCACATGATGAAAGGGTTTCAGCTATTTCTATCTAACACTAACAATTCGATTTAACATCGCCTATTTGTCTGCAGACAGTTAAATATTCATTGTTCGTAAGTTTGTTCAGTTTTATTTCATATCAATCATTGTAGGTTGTTTCTTGCCAAATCCTGTTTAGACTTATATATCAAATTCATATGATTTGTAAACATTTTGCTCATCATTTAACTGAAAAAATTTGAACTTTGTTAAGTGTATATATCATTCTATTTACTTTTAATCATTTGTTTATGGTCTTGAGAATTGCTATGTAACTGTAAAAATCTAACATCCGTCATTTGTTTGCACACATTTAAATAGATGTGCATGATATGTAAGAGATTAACACTTTAAAACAATCGAATGAGATAATCAGTTTCTTCAGTTAAAGGATTAATTATTATTGCTATTCATCATCTCTTTTAGATTAAGCCTGGCAACTATGCGGTCTGAGTCACTATCCATACTTTCTATATTTTAGGATCTTTGTAGGGGCTTTGTTGATCCCTGAGCATTGCACTCTTTATTCATTCTTCAGGTGACTTTGTTCTTGATGTCGAGAGGACTGTACGGATTTTGGTTGAGGGCAATTTTAATGCGCTTACTGGTCTTTCATTGTTCACTTTCTGGCTTGGTCAATGGGAACTTGTGGTTTTATTTAAGGTGTTTTAGGTTTTGGGGAGGCAAGCTTTTTACTCTGTCTTTAACGTATTTGGGTTAACAGATTGGCGACTTATTTAAATGCTGTTTTGTTGGAAAAGGTTTTGCTCTTTTAGGGGGAGTAGTTCGTGTTGGATAGGTAGATCCTATGTCTGTTTTTACTTGAACTACCTCTTTGGATTTCTCTTCATTCCAAACTAGTTGAATTGGTGCTTGGTAAAATTCAGCCTAGGGTTGTTTTTCAGGTGCTCCTGAAATTTTGGCTAATCATTTTGTTCCAATAAGATCAATTTCTCCACGAGAGCTATATATTTTTGGTTTTGATTGATTGTATCCGCCCTTCGTTCAACAGAGGCGTAGCTATTTTCTCCCAAGTAGATCCCTACTATTTTTCTTGCTTCCAGGAATGACACATTCCTCTTGTGTTTCACCTCAAGTATTTCTCTCTTTTTGTAGGTTTTGCAAGATCTTGCATAAGCCGGGTCGGCATTGTAGACATTTAATTTCCTTCAAGCAATCTTCCCCCATGTGGTTCGGGCCCTTTTCGTCGCATTTAACACATGTGTGTCGTCCTCTACAGGCTTCCCTATAGTGTCCATATTTCTGACATTTGAAGCACCTTAGGGGATCTGGGAAGTACTGTTTGACCCTCTTTATACAATAGCCGACCGTCACTTCCTTGGGAATATGGAGTTGGTTGAATGTCAGAATGTAGGTACTGATTTCGGTTTTTTCTCTCCCTTTTTTGATCTTTATTATTTGTGACGCCCTTTTTTCCGAGGGCTGCTGATATATCATGTTCCGTTGCCAACACCAACTACCTACTCCTGATAACTCTTTTGGAAGTGTTGATTTTTTTTCATGCAGGTTGGCTCTGCATTGATTCTATGGAAGATTTTCATTTTTAATATATTTTCTGCCTGCCTACATCTGTCCGCCTCAACAAGTAAGTTGCCGTTCCTGGTTTTCTTAACGCGTCTCGGAGTAACCCTTGTTCAAACAACTTTTTCTATGAGGAAAGATGAACATTTGGCTCGGTAGACACCCTCCAAAGTATTCAAAGTCACTGAATCTGGGGAAGTCTGCTACCTCATTCTCCGAGTCTGATTCTGACTAGTTTCGTTTAGTCTATTTATTTGAAGACGCCATAAATGCTGTATATTTTTCGCTGGCCCTGTAATCTACCACGCACCACTGAGTCCAGCTTGTGTTGGGAAAATACCAAAAGGGAAAACTCATTCTTCTTGTTTAAGATGGGGGTACGACCAGTACACTCAAGCTGAGAGTAAGTTTTTGAGCCGTTGCCAATTACAGGTTCTCAGCACTGATCATATTCCTCTTCTCTCAACGCAACTGAACATCAGCCTCAACCTTCTAGCTCCTAAAAGAAGGGTTGAGAATTTGATGCAAGAGCAGAATTAAAAGTGCTGTCAGGATAAAACATATCGGTGCAAGGGCTTGGAATGACCAGCCAATTGATCGGATCGGGCCTATACGACTGCCCGTTAGACAAAATGGTGTGTGGCAAGTCATTGACCACTCTGGCGGCGGATCAATGACTGCTCAATCACCTGGATCCCGTCCTAGCACCTTACGAGTCACCGCCCACGGCCACAGGTAGTCCAATTGGTGGTGGTTTTACCCTTCTGCAGTCGGCGTATTCTACCTCCCCTGCCGATAAGACGCTGTGTGTGCTTGATTTAAGAGGACAAATACATCGTATAATCCGTTCAAGTCTTTGAATGAATTCAGAAAGGCACCGTATTTTTACAACTGAACCCATCTTTGAGGGAACGATTAATAAAATGATAAACACAATGAAGAATCATATACATTAATATAAATAGCTGGAGGAAGAACAAGAAGGAGGAGAATTTACGGAAGAAGAGAATCTAACAAGAGGTAGAAGGGAGATTTTGCAGGAAAAGTGTCAACAGCAGTTTCGACTGTGGCTGCCATATTGAAGTCAATCTTGTTCAAGGAAGGTTTGTTAATCTTTATATAGGGAGCTCCAAGAATTTAGACTTTTTTTTATCAAACACGTTTAAAAAGAAAAATATCTCATAGACACACACACTCATTCACCCCCCCCCACACACATATGTGTGTGTGTTTGTATGTGTGTGTATGTGTATGAGTATATAAAAATATATATTGCTTATATATACTCTCAGTTGGTAATCCTGCCAAAAAGCAAAATCAAAAACAAAAAAAAAAAAACCAACTAGTTACTTTCGATTTTCAACTTTGGTATACAAATACCACCCCCGAAGAGAATCTTCTAGTTGTTATAAATGTTATATATCCTTCCAACTGTGAGATAAATAGTGAAACGATCGTTCTTTTACAAGGATTGCTTTCACATTTTATAAACCTCAAAGATTGATATGCCATTAAACAAAGAAACCAAATCAACTCTCCAGGATGGTCTTGATCCTTCTTCTGATTTTAATTCCCCCAGTCTTTTCCAAAGATTTAAGGGACTGCTCCAAATACATCAACCTCAAGTGGCATTAATGTCACCCTCATCTTTCCCATTTTTTTAATTCCCTGTCAAGGTCAAAGTATTCGTTTATCTTTTTGCTTTCTTTTATTTTCACTCTGTGGTCTATGTAACCTCAAAATCCACCATATAATAAACTGTTTCTTTTCTCTCTCTTGCTTACATGAATATGAAGACTATTAACTGGTATTTGCTCATATATATATGTGGCTGTTTATGTTTTTGCTTTCATTATAGAAGTCACGAATCCATTTCTTCTTAATTTCTCATTGCATCTTTGTTTACGCGCGTGTGCATCTGAGTAGGCGATCTATTTTTCAAAAGCAATGCTGAAAACCTAAACATTATTGCACACACCTTCTTTATGATTTAGGATTAAAGTACCATTATGGCTTTCTTGTAGATGTTATAAACGAGAGTATTGCTTAAATAGAGGACAACGGAACTATAAAATTACGAATGAATAACGCAAGACAGTTATTTAGCAAAATATGTTCTTTTTTCATCCACGCAGAAATTGGATATCACATGACTGTAATGAACGTGCACATTGATTATATGCAATAACGATTTCAGTTGAAGTAGGTCATTTTCATGTTCTCATAAGCACAAAAACAAACACGTAATGATACACACACACACACACACACACACACACACACACACACACACACACACACACACACATATATATATATATATATATATATATATATATATATATATACGTGGTGCATTCAATAAGTTTCCAGACTTTTTTGTACAGGCATTTAAGATTGGCGTAGACTCTTGAAAATTCAGGATGTCATTGCAATACATCTTATGAGATGACTGACCAATTTTAATGATTTCAGGTTCAAATGAACAGGTACAGCAGGAATTGGAATATACCCTCCTATAGCCTGATTGTCACTGCTGGTGAATTTCAAAAATGCAATATGGACGTGAGGACACCTTAGATGAACAATATGCAATAAAATAGTGTTTAAAACTTGAAAAAAAAAAATGCCACAAAAACGGACTGCTTTGGGACCATCTAGCATGAATCGAGCATCAGTTTTGGAGTGGCATAAGAGATTACAGGAAGGCAGGGAGTCTGTGAGGGATAATGAGAGGTGTGGGAGGATTAAGGAAGTCAATACACCAGAGCTGAGGCCAAAGGGTTAGGGTTAGTGTTACTATGTGGACGTTTTAAGGTAGTTCCGGAGGATAATCCATCGGAAGAGGCTAGCACTCTTCAAATTAGGTCAGTGACATTTCCACCAGGACAATGCACCAGTCCACAACTCCATCCTTGTCACAGACTATTTAATCAAGATGGGCATCAAGACAGTTTCTCAGCCTCCTTATAGTGCAGACATTGCTCCATGTAACTTTTGGTTATTCCCTTAGCTCATAGGCTGTCGTTATGAGACAATTGAGGAGATGAAAGAGGCTGTGACGAAGGTCATTGACACACTCACAGAAAAGGACTTCGATGGGGCGTTCCAGAAATTGTTGGAACGGCACAAGTGCATTTCAGCCGGAGAAGATTACTTCTAAGTGGGCTAGAGTCTCATGTGTGTACTCTCAATCAAAGTGCCCATACGAAGAAGTCTGGAAACTTATTTAATTATCCTCGTATATATATATATATATATATATATATATATATATATATATATATATATATATATATACGAGGATAATTAAATAAGTTTCCAGACTTTATATCTATATCTATATATATATATATATATATATATATTGATTTCATTGGAATGAACATGATGAATTTTAATTTAATCGCCATATATCAATTAGCATTAGAATGGTAAAGTTCCAATAAAAAAAGACGTTCTTGCATGTTTGCTTAAATGAAATGCTATAAAGTTATCAAAAAGTAAGAACTATAAAAATGTACTTTTAGATTTTGGAATATGCATTCTTATCATTATTAACATTGCCTAGTCCGCAGGGGCTGCATAGAAATGTTTTTGACATTAAAACTGAACAACGCAACATAGAATTATTTGAAAGAGAACCGCTTTGACATTTAACTGTGAACAGACAAAAACTATACTTATACTAAACTGAATTGAATGAATTAGAACTTTTTGACTAAACTGGATAACTTGAAATAGAAACGTTTTTGACAATTAAACAGTGTGCTCATGTTAAACTGAATTGTTTGAAATATAACTAATTATTTGTATAAAATGGATTGTGCATTAAATAACCTACAAAGATTGATATGCCATAAAACTCAAACACCAACAACCATTATTATTTTTTTCATTTGCCTATTGCACCTCATTTGGTATCTCCACGTTTTATTGTCTTTTCACATCAACCTTTGCAAAATAAAAGAATCTTTCCACAGAACATATAGACTGTTTTAACAATATCTACTGACAGATCACATTCTTTTCAGCAATTTGTTCAATAGTCTCCGAAATTACCTTCTTAACTTCTTTTTCTGACTTTTTTTTTCTGAAATCATTCAATGTAAAGTTAATTTTATTCACACAATTGATATTTTCGCTCTGCGTAGGTAAATTGATCAAAGACATATAACTTTATAAGCAAGAATTCTCATTGGTTAGTTGACTTAGTTCTTTAGATATCTATTTATAGTTAATTTCCAGATCGAGGGAAAATATTTAAAAAAATGTTTATCATAATTAGAAATTCCATTATTTGGAAAGTTTCATTTTGATCACTTCTCATTCATTTTTTAATAAAGTAGTTAATACTAATTTCTCTAATCTCTCCTTGTAACTAATCTTTCATTCAAGTTATTATTTTGTCTCTCTTATCATTACCCTTCAATTTCCATTTCTCGACTCTAGATCCCAGGCCGGAGTACAATATTCAAGTTAGGATCTTTTTAACGTTTTATATATGTTTAAAACATTTGACTGCCTTGAGATAAAAAGCTAAAAGTTACAACCAATCATTACATTTGCCCTCGATACAATAAGACCTTATGTCAAAAAACACTATTCAGCAATATCAAAATGTCTTATGAATCTTCTTTCCTCTTGGCAAATTGTATTAGCCATGTTATACACGCATTTAATTCATATGTTGGCTCATATTCCTAACTTATCAAGTCGGTCAACTTACTTGTACAGTGATATTCTCAGAGACTGTTTGTTGCTGCTGTTTTTTTTTCTACGAAAACTCATAATACCCGTTGAGAATACCCATATATTAAGTGAAATACACAGAAAAAAATATCAGATCCTTGGAACCTTTAATAATAAAATAAAGAACCCAAAGCTGAATAATATCGTTTTGATTAAAGTATTTCGATTTTAACCGTATCTGACAAGTGATTACTACGCAATACATAAAACAATAATCTTGTTTTTGTGTAGTTCTGCATGTAATGTCATCATAAACACAAATGCTATAAACTTTTAAAAATGCATATAAAAAGTATGCTGATAATCGTTTTTGTTTTTACTTTTTTTTTGTTACAAAGAGATGGATATTTGCAGAACAGGCCTTTCATTTTTATTGACATCCTCGGAGGAGAGCGTTTTATGATTACTAAAGAGGATAAGCATAAAAACGTAGAAAATCAGGAATGTAAAGACATATACCAGTCAGAAGAAAATCTCCTTCACTTAAAAGAGATGATAAAACAAAAATACATAGAAAACCATTATAAATCGGATGTGATGAAAGAAAAGATAAACATTTTACCGAGAAAATAAGATTTTTAAGACCGGAAAGATCTATAGAAAAATTGAATAAAAACATAATGGAATTGAAAGATATTTTTCCATAGAAGTAGAAATGTTTTGAAGAATATATGGAGAAAGGAAAAGATTCTAACGAGAATACAAAATGGTCAAGTTATGAAGCAATAAATAATGAGGAAGAAAGTAGAAAAAAAAAAAAACAGAAAAAAAAACTTAAGAAAAAATGCATGTGGATTGACCTTTAAGAATTACGTATAACTAGAAAAAAAAACAAAATTAGAGAATACCCCAAATCTTGTGTCTCGATTCTCTCCATTTTCTTTACAAGAATCTTCCAGATATATTATTAAATCTAATTTAGATGAGACTTGATGTTTCCCTGAAGACATTACTTTTTCTACGTTTATGATCCAAACAATTATCGGCTAATAACATGCCTTCCCATATTTAGAAAATTATTTACTTTAGTTTTAAATTATATAGGATTTTCTAACCAAATATAACAAAATTGACCGAAACGCTGATATAGCTGTGAATCCTTATTAAGTATTTAAAACAAATCATAACTGCTACGCTCATAAAAGGAATCTTAATCCAGTGTGGATTGACTTTAAAAAACGCCTTTTGAGAGAGACCAACTTTAATGAATTATTACATCCTATTGGAAATCTACTAAATATATTTTTTCATAAGTATTTCCTGGAGATGTCCTCGTAGGGTAATGGTTAAAGTGATGGACTGCGAAATTGTAGTTAGAGATTTCTAACTCCAGTCGCGCTATCAGGTTCACTTTCGGAGAAATATCTTTAGGAAAGTTATAGCTCCATTATCCTTCCATTTATGGGTTAGATAGTACCACTACCGTGGATCAGGCATTAATTAACCCAAGAAGGTTGATATGCCATTAAACAAAGAAACCAAACCAAATCATTTCCTAAAACCAAATCTATGGAAAACATCACCGATTCTTAATTCTGAAATTAAGTAGTTTGCAATGTAACAGGATTCCTATTAAACGTGACTCTTTTTCTCAACTAATTTTATTAAATAGGAAAAGAAACATATTATTGCTGGCAATTTGAAGTTATTAAGAAAACTTGGGGAATTACTGATATAAATTCAGTTACGATGTTAGCATGGTGTTTGATCTGAGTACATATGTTAAAGCTACATTTAAAAGTGAAAAACTAGATTTCAGTTATTCCATTAAATTGATTTATTTGTTTCAAGGGAACTAGAATAAAAGGAAATTAACAATTATTTAAGAATAAATGAAGAAAAACGAATCAAACACACAAATATTCAGGAGAAAGTAAAAAAAATAGTATAGGCGTATAAAAGACTGAGGTCTTCATTTAAAACTGAAATGAATTCATCGGACCTTCCTGAGGCAATAAATTTAATTATTAAACAAGTTTTATTTCAGGATATTATCTACGAGACAGAGCATTAAATGATTCAAACGAATGAACGTAAAATTCTCAAATTACTTAATTTGCAAAACAAAAAACAACATTCAAACGTTGCTTTTTTACTACCTCTAATTCCCCTGAGTTGAAATTTGTAAAGGACTAATTTGAATTGTCTTGAATCATATTTTAAAAGTAGGAGTTCAGAAAATATATTGGAACATCAAAATATAGGACAGTGTACCTTTTGCACTGGAATGAAATCATGAAACCTTTAAATTAAATATCAAGTGTAACCACTCAGTAAGGGAAAGTACATCTACATAACGAGCCTAATATTGAGTAGAGATACATTAGAGGTATAAATATGAAAGTATAAAACAATTATCTCCACTCTAGAAGGAACCCCTCTTAAACTAGTAGACAAATTCACGTACCTAGGAAGCAGCGTCGAATCAACCGAAAAGGACATCGAAACGAGGTTAACGAAAGCATGGACAGCTATCAATAGGCTATCGACTATATGGAAATCAGACCTAACCGATAAAATGAAACGCAGTTTCTTCCAGGCAGCGGTCACATCGATACTGCTATATGGATGCACTACATGGACGCTAACAAAACGGCTGGAGAAGAAACTAGATGGCAATTACACAAGAATGCTGCGTGCAATCCTCAACAAGTCCTGGCAGCAACACCCCACAAGACACCAACTGTACGGACACCTGCCCCCTATCACGAAATCTATTCAAGTTAGGCGAACCAGACATGCAGGACATTGCTGGAGAAGCAGAGATGAACTCATAAGAGATGTACTCTTATGGATCCCCACACACGGCCGCGCAAAAGCAGGACGACCAGCACGAACGTACATTCAGCAGCTATGTGAGGATACAGGTTGTTGTCCTGAAGACCTACCTAGGGCGATGAACGATAGGGAGGAGTGGCGAGAGAGGGTCAGGGATATCCGTGCTGCCAGCACGATATGATGATGATGATGATGTGTAAAGAGGGAAATATTGTCTTTATATCAAACAAACTTGACGAAAATAACTTGAATTGTAAATTAAATAAAAGTGGTTGCAGAGTTCAGAATCAAAAACCAACTCAAAGGGTTTCATTCCGTTTGTGCAATATCAGAGACTCAAAATCCAATAAGCTTAATGACGAAACTGACCTTAAATCCTGGTGATGTTTTAAATTCACTGAGACTGAAGATCACATTGTGCTTAGTTACAACATATTAGCATCTAATTAATACCAAAGCAAACACAAAAATGTCGGTCTATATTTGCAATGAAAGATTTGAGTACAATTTGGTAAAAAATAAACTATAAATTGCATAGTTATAATCCGCAATCTACAAGTGAAATTAGGGATCTTAATGAATCACTGGGACTTCAAATTCTAGTGATAAATCATATGCTGTGTAAAATCAAGGATAGGAAAAAATATTCTTGTTCAGAAATTTTGCTGTATCTTCTGACAGAAACGATGGCGTGAAATAATTGGAAAATTTCTGTAAATAAACCTACAAATATAAAATAGAAAATATGGAAATTGAAAAATAGTATATCGTATTCCTGAAGAATTATTCTGAAAGGAATAGAAGGATCCGTGAAAAGAATTCCTGGAAACTGAAGCCTTTAAGGTATTCAGCATGTTTTAATAATAAATGCAGTACAGATTTTGCGAGGATTAATATATATGCAAAACATGTCTTGCTTCTCTTTAAAAATATACCAGTCTTGTGTTCAACAGATAATTACACAGCTTACGTCATAGACGATTATCCGGTCACTAATATATTAATACTATTCCAAAATAACGTATATTTTACATTATTATTATTATTATTATTATTATTATTATTTGTCCACGAAAATGAGACACACACAATTCTCTGGAATTTTGAGATACAAACAGATCACATAATCTCGGCCAGACGACCAGACCATATAATAATCAACAAAAAAAGAAAGAACTTGTAGAGTTGTGGGCTTTGCTGTCTCGGCTGACTACAGAGTAAAATTGCCAGAACGTGAAAAGAAGTATAAGTACCTGGACCTTGCTAGGGAATTGAAAAAACTGGGGAACATGAAAGTGATGATTATACTGATTGTACCAATTGGTGCTCTTGCTACAGTCACCAAAGGATTGGTACAAGAACTGGAAGACTTGGAAATAAGTGGACGTGTGGAGACCATCCAAACTATCACACTGTTGGGACCAGCCATAATACTAAGAAGAGTCCTGGAGACTCGAGAAGACTTCCTGTCACTCAAACTCCAGTGAAAAACCATCAGCTTACCTAGGAGTAAAATGATAATAATAATATCAATTGACAATGATAACGGCCAGACGAAACAGACCTATCGATAGTCAACATAAAAAGGACTTATCGAATTGTGGACTTCACCGTCCCGGCAGACCACAAAATAAAATTTCAAAAAAGAGAAGAGTGAGATGAGTAGCTTGTTCTAGAGAACTAACTAAATCTATGAAATATGAAGATAACCACAATTATAATTGCTGTTCTTGGGACTTGAAGACTTAGAACTCAGAGGGATCCAGATAATAGCATTACTAAGATCGGCTAGAAAACTGAGACATGAGAAGACTTGCTGTCACTCAAACTCCAGTGAAAAGTCATCAGCTAACGTCGATGTAAAAAACTCTCAAAGGAGTAAAATAGTAATAATAATAATAATAATAATAATAAGACTACACGAGACAAAACTCAATAGCAGAAATCTTATCAAAGGAAAAAATGCCTGGGCTGTATCACTCGTTTGATATTCCGGACCCTTTCTCAAGTGGACCAGAGACGAACTTAAACAAATGGACCAAAGAACAAGAAAACTAATGACAATGTATAAGGCACTACATCCCAGAGACGACGTTGACAGACTATATGTTTCAAGAAAAGAGGTAGGAAGATGACTTGCCAGCATTGAAGACAGCGTTGACGCATCGATACAATTACTCAAAGACTATATACAAAAGCATGAAGGAGGACTGATTACAGCCACCAGAAACGATACTGAGAACACGATGAACAACACAATGACAATAACTTGGAAACAAAAATGGGAAGGAAAACAACTCTATGGACGGTTAAAACAACTAATAAACATTATCTCACACGACAAAACTTGGACATGGCTAAGAAAAGGAAACTTTAAAAGAGAAACAAAATCTCTCCTAATAGCAGCGCAAGACAGCGCCCTAAAAACCAATCATATCAAAGCGAGAATAGTTAAGACTCAACAAAATAGCAAATGCAGGCTATGTGGTGACAGAGATGAAACCATCAATCATATAATAAGCGAATGCAGCAAATTAGCACAGAGGGAGTATAAGGCGAGAAACGATTTCCCTCCGTATATCACAAGGGTACTCGAAGAAGATTGCCGTTATATCCCAATGACAGGAAGGAACGACAAACATGTTATTCACAAAAACACTAATGTTTATTTCAGATGTTACATATTCTTTCGACCAGTCTCAAAAGGCTAATTACATCTTATGGCGAGGCTTCAGCTCTGGAGCAATGTGGTGTTTAGGGCACCCCTTTATTGCAATTGCGCTCAAATCCACTCTGACTCGCTGTGGTAGCACTTGTTAGGGTCTCATCTATGGTCTAGTAGATTTGTTTAAAAATCATTCGTGTTTGATGGGATCGACCATGCTCCCCCAAAAAATAAAGAAGTAGTTACACAAAAATATAAATCAAAATGTATTGTGAATGAGATTCCCTAACCTCTAGACATGAAATAACACTAGACAGGTTGACATACCAATCAATCGATCGATCGATCAATCAAAAGACAAACATGGTGTAGTTTTGCTGATTTGACGGAAGAGAATGGCCAACCTTTATATTTTTAAGGCATTTTCAACTCACTGTGGGAAGAGGCATCTCCTTATATTCAAACTACTTGATTCATCACTGTCTATCTTTCGAATCTAACAAATATCTAAGATCTCGTGTGACTGCCTATGGCTTCTAAACTATCACCCGTGCGTTTTTTACAGTTTCCTATGTGAATGCTTTAGCGAAGGTGAAATTTGACCCTTCACCAGTGTCAAGAGCAACACAGGCCATTGCAAAACTCTGACTCAGAATAGCCTCTAAATCATGAAATTAATGTCGATTAAGTAAATTCTTCACAGTGTGGTCTCAATTTGGAAATAGCTTAAAAGGACGAGAAGCAAAAAGGAAACAAAAACAACAGCAGCAACAGCAGCAACAACAGCAATAATAATAATAATAATAATAATAATAATAATAATAATAATAATAATCCTGGTGTAAGCACTCAACATTTTTCATCAGCAAAACCGTTGACCTGAAAGCAATCCTTGATTCACTGTGTTACAGCACAAGTTTGATAACATCAAATAAACATGACAGAATAAGGTAGCTGATTATATCAGGAAAGCAATTAAGTAAAAACAAGAAAAAGTGACGAAATATGATCAAGTTCTTACATGCATGACAGAAATGTTCTTGCCTCAGAAACAATACTCTAACCGAAGAATTCGTTTTCATGGAACAGTTAGCAATAGCGCCTTGTAGTTCTAGTATTCAGTTTGCTTAATTCCGACAATAATTTGTCTGCCTGATTGAAAACTGATCGTTCCATCAACATGAGACGATTTCCGCCTGAAAAATTTTTCTTTCGAAAGAAGTGCAAATCCTGATGACGGTTTGACGTGAAATCTTTTCAGGTTTTGATAATGAAAATAAAAAAACCCTTCGTCTGGAATAATCCTGCAGTTGAACCGACGATGGTGAAGAGGCGGAAATTATATACGGCAGATAAGATCAGGAGTTTTGAAAATATAAAATCATGATTCTATCTATGAGCGTATAACGCGCTTGAATTGGTTTTGTTCGTATACTGATATAAAAGCAAATAGAGGGAAAATATTCGGAATCTAAGAAAGAAAGACATATTTGCTTGAGAAATATAATAATTATTTGGTTGGATCCCTAGGTTTTTATTTATGTGCATGTCACATCCAATAATCTTTAGCTTTTTCCAATCTCTATATTCTACATTGTCACACAACAATGGGTGATTTATCATTTGATATTTGTTTAAAAAAATTAAGACCAAGAAAAAACTTTACTAACAGCGAGAAACTATCTTGTCCATAAAACAAACTCATGCTAGAACTTGATTGATTTCGTTGGGTTTTATGGCATATTAACCGTTGTAGGTTATTTGGTGCCAGATCCTATACATATATATTAAATATATATGATTTGTAAATTCATATTGTTCATAAAATTTTTGAATGAGGCTGAGCTCATTTCTTTGCACTCAGTTAAATGATTCTAAATATTGGTATGTATAAATAACAATTCAAATAAACATCAGCCCTTTATTTACACACAATTAAATGTAAAAACAGTTCCATTTCTAACTATTCATTTTCGCATTAACCATTCGTTTGCACAAAGTTTAAATGACAAACACTTCTATTTGACCCATAGATAGGAGGACCCTATCAGATGCTAACACTTCCGGCCAGTGTGGACCTGCGATCAATGGCAATGAAGGGGTACTCCACATTCCTTAAAGCTCCAATGTTACTGGAGCCTCACCATAAGACAGTTTATTCATATCCAGGACACCTTTTGAGAGCGTCTTATCACTCTGCAAAGATGCATTAGGTGTATTCTACATCCCCAGCCAACTGTACTGTCCCAGAACTTAAAAGTGTGTTTAAATACAAAATTTACACTCAGTTTTTTGGCTCACTTTTAACAATTTTGTTACTGTTAGGCCCTCTCTCGTACTATGATTATTAGCAAGCTAGTCTAGCAGACAATTATTTATAAATTCTATCCTCAATGGGTGCTACAGACTTCTCTATTTTTGCCCAACTAGATCCATGTACATAAATGTCAACTTTGTATCCGCATTCACATTTTTACACACTTAAAAAAAAAGCTCAAAGTCTGTTTGCATCATGACTAGAACTAACGTATTGATTCGGGCAAAATCATGTTGTTCTTGGCGTATCATGTTTTCTTTCTGTTATCGTTCTAAACATGAAAAGAAGTCGTGAACAGTCACCAGATCAATGTACAATTCTCGAGGCAGTTGTACAGTTTAAATTACATATAACTTGCAAACCATAAGTGATTCGATAAACAAAATTATGAGGATACCCTATCGTAGAGCAGTCATTGCAATAAGTTTCCGATAATATGACGAGTTGTGTGTATATATTAAGTTGCAACTATATTCACTTATTTGAACTTGACACAGTCCAGTTGACTGGGACTATAGAATACATACATAGAAGACCACCCCCAAAACGAGTGTGCTGGATATGACACTAAACCATATCTTACAGTAGAATTGGGAGACGGGGAGTACCTCATCTTTGCCATTACTCACAAGTAAACTCTGACCGGCCATGGTATCACCAGTTAGATTCTCATCTACGGGTCTCCATTTAACCATTGAATTGTATGCAAACCAATGACTCATATCTGACTGAAGAGTTTGCGCAAAATAGTAATACTCATTTGCAAAAACTGGATTAATACAAAATAGTAGCATGTGTTTGATAGCAATACTTGAAATCATCTAACTCTGTGCAAACAAATTATTAATATTAAATAAAATTGTTTGTGTTAAATAGCAATGCTTGAAACCATTTTATTATTTACAAGCCGTTTCACGTATTACCAACAAACTATTTTTTACAAATCATATATATATATATATATATATATATATATATATATACATATATATATATATATATATATATATAAAGGAAATTTGGTATTAGATAACTTAAAAGAGATATGCCATAAAACTAACCACCCAATTTGACAGTAAGCAGAGCAACCAGGCTGTTTCCAAGTAGTTAATGTGTTTGAATTGGTGCGACTTCAATGGGTACATATTATTTGTGTCTAGCTATTTCTGTGAATTATCGACTTACTATATTTTTGTTTCATCAGGAATGCTATATGTATACAGTTTGTCTATCTAAATATATTCATTGCAATTGATTTGTTACTACCATTGATAGTCATAACCAAAAAGTTAATAAAATCATATGTAATAATGAACAGTGACTTTTTTCTGTAGGTTTCTTTCTTTTACTGCCCATATCCTATGTCACGTTAAATCAAACAGATATGTAATTTCAACAGGTTAAACGTCTTATGATTCGACCTTCCAACCATGAAGTAAATATGAAAATGACATATCTGTTACGACAACGTTTTGATAAATGAACCACATGGTTCAATTAACTAGGAAATGTTAAGTTTGACAAGTTCTCAAAAATACTTCACGGATTCTCTACTGAGAGCTAGAAGTGACATTTTCATCCTATTAAGAGGGTTGAAACGCTACAGTATATTCTAACTAATACCCTTAAGAAAAGTATGAACCTATCATTCCCACAACTATTCCCACATTACTAATCCCTACTATTCCTACACTATTCTCCTTCTAAAAAAATTGATATCGGTTAATAACCCATGAAGGTTGATGTGACATTGAACAAAGAAACCAAACCAATAACTAGTATCAAAAGCTATATATATATATATATATATATATATATATATATATATATATAACTAGACCAATTCATTGTTTCAAAGAACATTCTCTTCACCCATAACTTTGGGGACTGACGATGATCCCACTTGCTCCTTGCAAAGAAGTATTGCCAAAATATGTCGAGAGAATTGAGCAGATCCGAACTTTCACAAATTGCTATTGGCCAAAAATATTTTTTACGTTTTCATTCTTAGTGGTTAATTTTTTTAAAGTTCTATCAATTGACAGGAAGCATATTGATAAATGGGTAGAAGAAATGAACTTTAATATCTAATAGAAGATGCTTTAGAAGAATCTTCTGTTTAGAGAGACCTTTAATGTTAAGAATATTCGTGATGACGTGCCTGTTTTAAAGATTAGCTTTATTTTAAACAGTTTTGATAAATCCCCCCCTGAGAGACATTTCAAATTTTAGATATATATATTAATATATGTATATTTTTCTAAATGAACTGGTGAAACACAAATGTGACCCTTATTAACACTCGTGGTGAAATTGTATTTTTCATTATTATTATTTGTGCCGTCTATTTTCCTAAAGGTTAATCTTCTGGACAATCAATATTTTTGTGTCTCGGGCTTTGGACATGTTTGCTGAAAACGGAATGAACTTGACTGAACATCATCAACAATGCATTCCCTCTAAAGAAAATCTATGACAGAAAATTGATAAGTAAAAGAAAATACTATGTGTATTTATGAAGAAGCCAAATAGACATTTTCAGTGATACCAAGTTCATTTTAGATTCAGGGCTATCATTGTGGGAGCATTGTTAATTTCTTCAATTTTTAAAAATAATTCTTACAAATAGTAGCCGTGTGATTACTGTGAGATAGCACCACCTGGACTATAATAAAAATTTTGGAGAAAATGATCGATGAAAACTACACAAAAATGCTACGTATTGTTTTGAACAAATCTTGGATGCAGCACTACTCAAAACAGCTGCAGTACGGCCACTTACCTCCTATTTCTCAAATCATCCAACTCATGTGCACTCCTAAAAGTGGGCATACAAATGTTAGCCGACACGCAAAGACTTACATAAATCCTCTCTGGGAGGATACTAGATGCCTTCGAGAGAACCTTCAAAGAGCAATGGCTGATAGATAGATAGATAGATAGATAGATAGATAGATAGGGAGAGAATAAGAGAGAGAAAAGGGTGAATCAGTTTAGGTTGGGTTATTTGGTTTAATGGCATAGCAACACTTGATGGTTATTTAATGCCAAATCTTACTGATGCATGTTATTTTAAAGTGAATAGTTTGCCAGTAAGTTTGTTTTAAAACGAGTTAGAGCTCAATCGTTTAAATGGTTTCAAGTATTGCTATTTTGAACCATTCCTTCTGTTTAATAATAATAATAATAATAATAATAATAATAATAATAATAATAATAATAATAATCGCTAGTAAAGACACGACTGGGAGAGCAAAGTGATCCACTTGGAACTGAGCAAGAAATTTCAGTTTGACCATATGAACAAATGATATATGCTCAGCCCATCATCTGTCCTGGAGAATGAGACTCACAAACTCCTCTGGGATTTTGAGATACAAGCGGATCACCTAAGCTTGGCCAAATGACCGGACCTTATAATAATCAACAACAACAAAAAAAGAGAACTTGCAGAATTGTGGACTTTGTTGTTCCGACTGTCCACAGAGTTAAGTTGAAAGAATGCGAAAAGAAGGATAAGTAACTCGACCTTACCAGGGAATGGAAAAAACTGTGGAACATGAAAGAGACGGTTTTACCAATTGTAATTGTAAGATCGGCCAGAATACTAAGAGGAGTCCCGGAGACTTGCGGTGACTTGTTGTCACTTAGACTCCAATGAAAACCCATCAATTCTCAAGGAGTAAAGAAAATCCCTAGTAAAATACTTAACACTTCTATTTGACCCATACATTGAAAGCTAACATGTCCTACCACTCCGGGCAGAGAAGACCAAGGAGTAGTAAAAATGAAAGGGTCGTCGACATTCTCTTTTTCTTTACTGTATATTCAGTGTATTTCTACACCATCGACTGTCTTTTCGACTAAGCATCGTAATGGCAAACTCATTTTTAACTCATTTGAAAACAGTTTTTACTAAAACGTGCTTCTTCATACACGTAGAAATTATTCTATAAAATTACTTGGTTTGCATTTCTCAGCTAAGAAAAATGTGATTATAAAACTGTTGAAGCCAGGAAAACTTTTTTGATTTACGGCTATTTTGGATAGCCTCAAAACAAATATTTTCAGGGATTAAATTTTTTTTGCTATGAACTAATTCCAAATAATTCCAGGTTCACAATAATGGAAAAAAGATCTTTAACATTTTTTAATTCCTCTTATTGAATTACCCTTATATATATATATATATATATATATATATATATATATATATATATATATATATATATATATATCTTTGAGTATCTATTTGAATTAGTATGTCTGTGATGCTGGTCTTGTTCATTTATCTGTCAGATGCAGCGGAATTCTTACGATAGAATATGACGTGACCTTAAAAATCAAGAGAAACGCCCTGCTGTGATACAGGTTAATTGAGTTGAAGGAATGCCTGCTTTTTCTGATCTCCCTTCAGCCAATCACATTGTTAGAAATCAAACACTGAAAACGCCTATGACAGGGCAATTCAACGACACACATAATGTGAAGAAAGTGACTGTTAGCATTTCATCTGATTTCATTGTAGAGGATAAAAGACAGCTGGAATATCTGAAAAAGATTTAAAAAATGAAGTGCCCAGTTATTTTTCTTTCCTTGTTCTGCAGGAATTTTTGTGAATGAGACACCTTCACACTAATTGATAAAAAAGAATAGTATTTTTTCTAAAAAGAACGTTTGTTTGAAATCAAGCATTTACTTATCTTCCAGACGACTTATCTATTGTTCGTATTAGTCACACTTTCAGTTATTGATACATACAAGGTAGTAATAAGAGAGAGAGAGAGAAAGGCGTCTTAGATATTATGTGATTGAGGAACAAGCCCGAGGAGGCGGTAAGAAAAGATAGGAGGGCATGGAAGAAGAGAGTAGGAGAAGAGAAGGGAGAGGTAGGTAATTTACAAAGCTCTTTGCTTTGATGTGGCACAAGTCCAAATGAATGGGGCACCCAATGAGACTCGAACTCACTCGTGTAGGTTCGCTAGTCTAGCTAGCTAACCGTTACACCCCCAGAGGTGCCCATGGAGAAGAGAAGGGAGAGAGTGTGAGGAAAAAGCAGGTGACGAGGAAGGTGCTGTGTATGAAGAAAGAACTGAGGCGGAAGGGTTGGGTGGTTGGTTGGTTGTTGTTTTATGGCATATCAACACTTTTCTAGTCATTGAATGCCGATTTAAATGCCAAAAGAGTTCAGTTAAATGTCAAAATAGTTCTATTTCAAACAATTCAGTTTAGAATAGCTGCACAGTTTCACTGTCAAAAACAGTCCTATTTCAAGCAATACAGTTTAGCAAATGTTCACACAGTTCTATTTCAAACAGTTGAGTTTAGCAAAAGTACAAAGTTTCAATGTAAAGAAAACCGTTCTATTTCAAACAATTTAGTTAAGCGTAGGCATTCAATTTCGTTATACTCGACCCATACACAGGAACCAATCAGGTGTTACCACTCTGGGCTAGAGCAGACACTGGAGCGATCGCTATGACGGAGTACTCTTCCTTAACCAAAGCGCTTGCTTTACTGGAACCTCAATATCAGATTATTTAGTGATATATTCCGGACACTCATTAGGGGAGGGTGTTCTTATTCATCTGCAAAGGGGCAGTTCGTTTATTCTATAGCCCCAGCGGACTGGGCAAGCAGAGAAAGAGAGAAGAAAGAATAGATGAGGAGAAGGGATTATTATAAGATATCTAATGCAAATAATAATATGAAAACAAATGAAAATAATTATAGGACATCAAATGAAAACACGTGGAAAACATTCTAAAATAAATCACAGGCATTTTCACGGATGTTTTGCTTCAAAAATTTGTCTTTTAATTAGAATAACACTTTCAGCCATTATTTCTAGCCTTTTCTTATTTCCGACATTTGTTCTGTTAAACATGATTAATATCGTGAAGAAGTTAATATTTTAAAGCCTCTTTTAACAGCAAAGGAAGCAGCATTACCTACGAATTATGCAAGTATTGATTCAGCTAGATAGGGGAAATATTATTGTAAATTAATTAGTCATTGCTATAAGAATTTACAACAATGGTCAGCAATTATATTGAAGTCCATTGTCACCCTCTATGCAAAATATTCAATGCACACTCCTTATTAATAATAAACTGCATTATTTGATGAAACGTAATCGGAAAGAATTCGAAATTATTCCTGTATCTTATCTTACGCCAAGTAAAAAATAATTTCGAAAACATCTTTGGTTTTATATTTTTAGATGTGAAGACACAAATGCCTTAAGCATATAAAAACCTTATTTGAAGTAAATAAGAATGAACGCCCACGAAATCTTTTTTGTCAGAAAATACCATAATGAGAAGAAAGCCCCATCTGAAATTTTGTAATTGTTGTGTCAGTATAAACATAGTTATTAGACTGATGTTCGAATAAATAAAATAAAGATAAAACGTGTTATGTACAAACGAATATTGTAAAAAGTGTTGAACAAGTTAGGGTGAAACAAGAATAGATTTGGAAGATAGATAGGAAAAGAGAAAAACAGACAAAAAAGAAAGGTCAATTCAGAAGAATAAAAGGAGAAGATATCTGTGAATGGGACAAACTTAACAAAGAAAAGCAAGGAGAGAGAGAGAGAGAGAGAGAGAGAGAGAGAGAGAGAGAGTATTTTGGGTATATATGCTGTCTATGTTTGGCTTTGCAAATGTAAATTCGAAATCTGATTTGAAAGTAAAAAATGTTATTTGTTGCCTGAGAAAAAAAAAATTGCTATCGTTCATCAATAATATTTTCTTCTGGAGGATAGTCACCGTGTTGGACTGCGACATAGTTGTAAGCGATTTCAAACTTCTATGGCTTTGGCATAAAATAACCCACGAACTTTGATATGCAATTAAGAAAAGAAACCAAAACCGAAGCTTTTTTTGGCCTGGGAATTTCTGTCTGGATCCAATGAGTTCAAACGTTTGTAACTAGCGTTTTCAAAAATTGCCTTGTTTTTGTTTAAAGTTTTTAGAATCAACTTTTACTTTTTAAAGAAAATTTTACTTAATTCAGTTATCTTAAAATTTTATTATAAGAGTTTGGGTTTCTTTGTTTAATGACATATCAACCTTTGTAGGTTATTTGATACCAAAGCTATCACTCCAGAAGTAGTACTATTTAACTGTTTAGGTGCTACGATAAGGGGGTGCTCATACATTTCCCACGAGGTATTTAAAAACGTAATCATATTTACCAACCCCTCCGCTCGGGCAGAATATGACACACGATCAGTTTTTAAGCGGGGTTTAACAGGTTTGAATTCAGAGTTTTCCTTCTCCTAGACTAGTTGCCTCACCAAGGCTGAAGAACCTAGTCTGCCCTGCTATTTAGCCATAGTGTCCATTTCCTACGACGATAACCATTACACCACGGGCACCTCATTTAGAAACGTAATAGTGCGACTGGAGTTCGAATTCGTTTACTTCGTGGTCGCAGTCCGTTGCTTTAACCATTGCACCACGAGGACGCCCCCACTCTATAAGAGTTTTGATTTTAATAATTCCTCTGAAGAGGAGACTAAAGACACTGCAGATACTAGTGACATTCCTTTACAGAAATGATTCAGTGGTGCTTTGTCGTTAATAATGAACAGATTTTAGCTCTTTGACTAAGTTGAAAGCCGATCAGATCATATGGAATCCATTAGCCAAGTTCTGACTCTTCACAGATTTCAATGAAATTCATAAGCAATTCATTTGGGCTACAATTAACTATTCAACCATTTCTAATGCTCTTATGTTCCTCTATTATGGTAACATTTGATAGTCAATTTAAGTTGATCGTCAAAAACAAGGAGTTTACCTGTGGGTAAAATTCCCTACAGAAATTGAATCAATTATCTCTGATATTTCCTGATACATAAAATTATTTTGATTCTTTGTTTGAGTTTTATGGCATATCAACCTCTGTATTTAATGTCAAATACATTTTTATACAAATAAACTGATCTCTTACAATCAATTCAGTTTAATTGTCAAAAACATTTCTATTTCAAGCTATTCCGTATAATCAAACACTTCTAATTCAAACAATTTAGTTTAGTATAAATATAGTTTTTGTTGACACACAGTTAAATATCAAAACAGTTCTATTTCATGCAATTCAGTTTTACATGAGTACGCAGTTTACCTGTCAAAACAGTTCTATTTCAAGCAATTCAGCTTAGCATATGTACGCAGTTTAGTTCTATTTGATCCATATATAGGTTTTTTTTAGGTGATATCACCCAAGACCAGAGTAGACATGGAGGTGATTGCAATGAAGGGGTACTCTGCATTCCCGGCGCATCACTCGAACCTCACCATCAGATTGTTTAATTTCATATCCAGGGCACTTGTTGGGGGGTCTTACTCCTCTCCAGATGTTCAGTTGGTGTCTTCTACAGCCCCGGCTTAACTGGGCAATACATAGTGTTAAATGTAAAAACAGTTTTATTTCAGATAATTCAGTTTAGCATAAAGACACAATTTACATGTCAAAACAATTCTATTTCAAGCAATTAAGTTTAGCTTAAGTAGGCAGTTTAACTCTTTAAAGAGTTCAATTTTAAACAATTCACTTCAGCATAAATAAGCAGTTAAAAGGCAAAAGCAGTAGACTTTCGAAACTATGATTAAATTCTATTTGACCCATAGATAGGAACCTATCAAGTGCTACAACTCGGGGACAGAGTGGACCTGTGAGCGAAGGCAATAAAGGGGTGCTCTGCATTCCCCAAAGCTGCAGCATTACTGCAATCTCACCATCAGATTGTTTAGTATCATATCCGGGACACTCGTTGACGGGTCGTACCCCTCTGGAGAGGAGCAGTCGGTGTATTCTACAGCCCCAGCAAATTGCAAGTAATTCTCACTGATTCTGAAACTGATGGAGTCTCTTTGAAATTGTAAAGAGTTTAGTATCTCAACTAGATCTGCACCCAGTTGACTGGGCCCAGTAGAATACACCGACAGCATATCTGCAGAGGGGTAAGACTCTCTAAACAAGTGTCCTGATAGTGAGGGCCTTGTCTTGGTGCTTTTGAGAGGAGAGAATTTGCTACATTTTGACTTTGCCGTCCGAGCGGACCACAGAATAAAAATTTAAAAAAAAAAAACGAAGACCTTGTTAGAGAGCTCACAAAGCTGTGGAACATAAAGATAAAATATCATTGAACTTGATATTATATATTCCATTTGTAATTGGCGTGTTTGGAACCATCTACTAGGGCTTGAAAAGGGGGCTAAAAATTTGGAAATTGGAAGACGAATCAAGACCTTCTAAACTATTGTATTGTTAAGATCGGCCAGAATACTTAAAAGACTTTTGGACATCTAAGAAGATTTGCAGTCACTCAGACGCTAGGGAAAAACCATCAGTTAACTCTGGTATGGAATCTTGCAAAGAGTGAAATAAAATAATGTTAATAATAATAAAGGCAATAACCAGAAAACAAAAATGGGAAGAAAAACAATTCTATGTACATATCAAACGACTAATAAACAACGTCTCACACAAGAAAACCTGGACGTAGCAAAGAAAAAGAAGCCTAAAGATAGAAGCTGAGTCTCTCTTGATAGCAGTGTAAAACAACGCAAAAAGAACCAATCATGTCAAAGCAGGAATAGATAAAATACAACAAAAAGTAAAGGTAGATAATGTGTTAATTGAGACGAAACCATCAATCGCATAAGTGAATGCAGCAAATTAGCACAGAAAGAATTCAAGACTAGACATGACTGGGTGGGCAAACTGATCGACTGTGAATTGTGCAAAAAATTTCAGTTTGACCATAGGAACAAATGGTTTATGCACAAACCAACATCTTTACTGGAGAAAGGCACAAACTCCTCCAGGACTTAAACATGCAAAAGGATCACCTAATCCCAGCCAGACGACCAAACCTTAAAATAATCAACAACAAAAAGAGAGAACTTGCAAAATTGTGAACTTTGTTGTCCCGGTTAACCACTGAGTAAAGTTGAAACAAAGTGAAAAAAAAAAGTACCTTGATATTGCTAGGGAATTGGAAAAACTGTGGAACATGAAAGTGACGTTCATACCAACTGCAATTAGTGCTCTTGGTACAATCATCAAAGGATTATTAAAGGGACTAGAGGACTTGAAAATAAGAGGACGAGTGGAGACCATCCAAACAACTGCCTTATTGAGATCAGCCAGAATACTGAGGAGAGTCCTGGAGACTTGAGAAGACTTACTATCACTCAAACCCCAGTGAAAGACAATCATCTAATGCACAATGTGAAAAAATCTCAAATAATAATAATATAATAATAATAATGTCTGGAAACTGAGTGACAGCAAGTCTTCTCAATTTTCTAGGATTTTTCTGACTATTCTAGATGAGTCCTAGATTCATTTGGAAACTTGCAGTCACTCAGACTCTTGTGAAAATTCACTAGCTAACGCTAGTAGGAAAAATTCACATCAATCGCAAGTTGTGATTAAGTAATAATAGTTGATCAATCTAGGATAGTACAAGAGACTGAAATTTAACCACACTGGCTAATGCTTTATACACAAACTAAAATATATCTTTGAAAATAAAACTACCTGGCATGAAAATTTCAGGGACTTTTTAGATACTACCATATCACCCAATCCAAGCAAGAAGAGCCAGACTAATTCTATTTAATAGACACTAACACACAAAGTAAATGGTCATCGAGGGAAGTTTTTTGTTACTGAAGACCACAGAGTGAAAATAAAAAATGCAAAAACCTGGCCAAATACATGGATCTTCTTTGAGAGATTTGAAAAATGCTGTGGAACGTGAAGGTGACAGTGATACCAATAATAGTCAGAGCTCTTGGAATACACTCAAACAAACTAGAAAAGTAATCGTGCGAACTAGTTATCATCATCATCATGTCTCCCCACCAGCATGGATCTCCCTGACCCTCTCTCGCCACCCATTTCTATCGTCCATTGTTGCTTGTAGGTCTTCAAAGCTATATCCCGTATCGACACTGAGCTGTTGTATATAGGCTCTAGCTGATCGTCCTGCCTTTGCTCGTCCATGTGAAGGGGTCCACAGGAGTATGTCGCTTATGAGCACGTCCTTAATTCTCTGGCAGTGTCCTGCATGCCTGGTTCGTCTATCTTGGATAGTTTTCGTGATGGGTGGTAGGTGGCCATACAGATGCTGGTTTGTGGGGTGCTGCCTCCTGGACTTGTTCAATATTGCACGCAACATTCTTGTGTAATTGCCGTCAAGTTTTTTTCTCAATACGGCTAGTTAGCGTCAATGTAGTGCATTCATATTGCAGTATCGACACGACCGCTGCCTGGAAGAAACTGCGTTTTGTTTTATCGGTCAGGTCTGACTTCCATATGACCGATAGTCTATCGATAGCTGTCCACGCCCTTGCTAGTCACGTGCTGATTTCTGTCTCGGTTGATGAGACACCGCTTCCTTGGTAGGTGAATTTGTTCACTAGTTTCCTAGGGCTACCATTTAGTGTGGTGATGTCACCTTTTTTATTAAAGCACATGTATTCCGTATTGTCTGCGTTGATATGGAGGCCTATACCAGCAGCTGCTCGTTCCAGACTATGTAGCTGGGTTTCGGCTTGGGCGGGTGTATTTACCAGAAGCGCTATGTCATCGGTGTTGTCCACGTCCGTAATTGTTTGTGCGGGGTATCTTCTGCTTCTTTCCAGCTTGAAAACGTTATTTTACATTTTATCAATCGACATTTTAAGCAAGTAGTCTTGGCAGATGATAAACAGGTATCGGGCTAATGTGTTTCCTTGCTACAATGTCTGTGTCTCCATCCAGGGAGCGGACTTTTACTTTTGTGTTTTTATATAGCATCAGAACTAGACATAAGAGGAATAATCGAGACCATTTCGACGAGATCGCTGCTAAAATCAGCTGGTATACGAAGCGTCCTGGAGAAATGAGGACACTTGCTGTTCAGTGAAAAAAAATCTGTTAGACCTGTCGGGAAAGACTCAAATTGAATGAAATAAATATACTGAAAATAAATTTGTTGCAAGTAAATGCACTAGAATTCTAAGCAACATGAAATTGCTATTAAAAATATCATATGCCAAAATGCATCCCTATTAAATTTGATAAATATATAAAGGCAATAATCTATACAGGATATCAAAGCATGTAATGTTATCATTACTATACAATCCCGATTGTCAAAAATTGCGTAGCCTAGTTGGCTGGAGCTGTAGAATACACCGACTGCATCTCTGCACAGAGGTAAGACTTATGCTAAATTGAATTGTTAGAAATAGATCTGCCTGATCATTCAACTGCACGTAAACAAATGACTGATATTTAATTGAATTGTTATTGATACAAAGCAACACTTGGAACGATTCAACTGTGTGCAAACAAATAAATATTACGATCAAGAATTATTCGTAATAGATAGCAATACTTGAAACTATTTATTTGTTGTGCAAAAAAAGTGAGCTCAGACTCATTTAAAAATGTTATCAATAGAATGTGTTTAGAAATCATATACCTAATGATTTGGCATTAGATAACAAACAATGGTTGATATGACATAAAACCAAACCAATCAAATCCAATCTGATCCAAAAATCGAAATTACATAAAACAAGTCCATTTAGAAACTAGCTGTCTCTTAAACAAATATAAGTATCCAGACCATTCATTGGTCACACGGCTACTGACCCCATATTGCAAACTAAAATACTACCTGTCGGTTCATATTGCCATCCCTATTGCCATTAGTGTACTATTGTAATATAATAGCCGAGGAATTTCGGTTCATGCCTTTGGGTTTAGTTAGGCTGAGAACCTTTCGGCTCAGCACATTGGTTAGTTAGGTGCAACCTTGATGCAGGTGGTAACGCGTGAGCGCGCACAGGGCGGACATGTCACTCAGAGATGTCACAATAGTCCGAGACGAAATAGGGTGACAGGGTGCGGGTGACATCACGCACCGGAAGCGCGCGCAGGTTTGTTTGAAAATTTGAAGAAAGTTAGAGAGTTGAGTACTAGACGCCAAACGCGAAGGATCGACTTTTGGAGCTCGCAGACGCGAGGCGAACTTGCACGCTATAGGGGCCGCTCGAGATGGGGTCCAAATGAATAAGACAGCATAGAAGATTGTGTCTCTCCTCCTTATGTCGAAACCTTTAACTCAAAGTTAATAAAAAGGTTCCGTTGCTGAACAAGAAGTCATTACATGTTTTCGAATTTCGAGATTCATATGTTCTTTATATGTTCTATCGTTATCAACATTCGATGTCCATTTCACTCACTTCGCACATGGCCATATTCGTGTATATGGCTATGTAACACTATTTGGCCACAAAATTCATGATAACCAACTTTGAATACATGCAAATCCTTAATATAATCTGAACAAAAAAGGATTAAGAATAATAAAGCCCTTATTATAAAATTGTTATTTTTTTTTAAATTTATAAAACTAAATTAAATAAAATTTCCTTCTCATAGGGACCTAAAATTCTATATGTATCTAATCATAAATACAACCGACTCAACCTCCAAATTTCTTGCATGCCGTCATACCTGAAACGTCACGATACGGGCCAAAGATTGTCATATATATATATATATATATACACACACACACACACACACACACATATATATATATATATATACATATATATATATATATATATATACGTAGTAACTTCAATAAATTTCCAAACATTTTTTTGTACAGGCATTTAAAATTGTCGTAGACTCTTGAATATTCAGTATGTTATTGCTATACATCTTATGAGATGACTGACTAATTTTTTTGATTTCAGCTTCAAATGAACAGCTACAGCACCAATTGGAATACACCCTACTAAAACCTAATTTTCACAGATAGGGATTTTCAAAAATGCAATCTAGACGAGAGGAAACTTCAGAAGAACAATATGCAATAAAATTCTGTTTAAACTTGGAAAAAATACCACAGAAACGTATGGAATGCTTCAGACTGCTTTTCGACTATCTTGCATGAATCGAGTATCAGTTTCTGAGTGGCATAAGGGATTCAAGGATGGTAGGTAGTCTGTGGGGGATGATGAGAGGTGTGGGAGTAGTAAGAAGTCAGAACAGCAGAGTTAATTGGCCAAAGGGTTAGGGTTAGGGTTACTATGTTGAGGTTTTAAGGAAGTTCAGGAAGAGATTCCTTGGCAAGAGGCCAGCACTCTTCAAATCGAGTCAGTGGCATTTCCACCAGGACAATGCACCAATCCACAACTCCATCCTTGCCACAGACTATTTGAGCAAGACACGCATCAAGATACTTCCTCACCCTCCCTATAGTCCAGACCTTGCTCCCTGTGACTTTTGGTTATTCCTTTAAGCTCAGATGCTGTCGTTATGAGAGAATTGAGGAGATGAAAGAGGCTATGACGAAGGTCATTGACACACTCAGAGAAGAGGACTTCGATCGGGCATTCCAGAAGTTGTTGGAACGGTACAAGTGTACATAGCAGCTGGAGGATATTACATCAAAGGTGACTAGAAATTACATTGGCCCAGCGGTTAGAGTGTTCGCCAATGGCCCGGGAGACCTGGGTTCAATCCCAGGTCGAGTCATACCAAAGACTTTAAAAATGGTACTTGATACCACCTTGCTTAACACTCAGCATTATAAGGTACGGATCAAGGGTAAAGTGGAGCAATCCTGGGAATGGAGTAGCGCCCTCCCCTACACCTTGGTGTAGTAGCTATCGAAAAGGGAGCCTTCGGGTCACCCTCGACTATGGTCGCTAACTTTACTTACTACTATCAATAAATGTGCCCATACGAAAAATTTCTGGAAACCTATTTAATGATCTTCGTATATATATATATATATATATAGAGAGAGAGAGAGAGAGAGAGTGAGAGAGAGAGAGAGAAAGAGAGAGAGACACACACACAGACAGATAGACAGACAGAGACAGAGAGAGAAAGGAAATGAGAGTTTTCCCTCGACTATGATGATAATGAATATGGTTGAAATGCTTGATCGTAAATATTCACAAACATATTGACAATATTCATACTCAACCAATCAAGTAACATGATCAATGAATTATCTATTATCTATATATGAGCCTGCAGATAAAGTATACCGAAGGAGAAAATTTCATTAAATACAACGGATGAATTACATTGATTCAATTATTTCTTACTTTCTTCCAGTTTAAGAACAAGTTGCTCTAACATATAAATGAACTGTTTTAAGTTCATAGGTTTTTCCATGAGTGATTTCGATTAGCATTCGTCAGATCTGAAATATATGTGCTGGCACTTTTATTACAGTTTATTATTGCGACAATACAAAACTGTAGCTCCCTACACTCATAGTAAATATCTTCTCCCACATTGAAGTCGATTTTATAAATAACGGGGTTTCTTGTATTAACGAAACATTAAAGAATCAGTAATCTGTTTTTGAATTAGAATAACTCAGAAATGTTGTAATATCAATGAGAATATTGTCTGTATTAAATGAAGAGCAATTTTGTTTGAAAGCACTTCAATATGCTACTTTCTGCGGACGGACGTGAATTACTGTCAGAAATGAACTATTCCAGGGCACATATTAGCTGGTAAACAGCATTTGTCTTCTGCAACAAGTTTTAGAGGGTTTAGAATCCATAAACACCTCTACAACTATCGTTAGAGATACTTCAAACATCTGGAATATTCAGGTATTCTAATTTTAATTTCAATTGTTTGAATAATTCAAGATTTATTAATTATTTGTTTGCACACAGTTGAATAGTTTCAAGTGTTGCTATGTATCGATAACAATTCATTTCTATTTGCTTTCTAGAAGAATTAGAATACCAGAATATTCTAGTTTAAAGTATTTCTAATGACAGAATCAGTTTTTTAATCATTTTTTTACACCTCTTGAAATTACGAAAGAAGACAAATGCTGTTTACCAGCAAATATGTCGCCTGAAATAGTGCACAGCACACAAGAACAGAGCTACTGTAGAGGTTTTTCAGGTAAGCCTAAAGTAAAATTTACTTAAGTTCTTATTTGTACCGAATGCAAAAAAAAAAAAAAAAAAAAAAAGTTGGTATTTGCAGATGAAGTCTAAATTACTCAAGAAAACAATTCTTTTTTTAAAAAGTACGAGGATCATTAAATAAGTTTCCAGACTTTTTTTTGTGTGGGCACTTTTATTGATAGTGTACACATGAAATTATAGTCCCCTTCGAAGTAATCTCCTCTGGCTGCAATGCACTTCTTGTGCCGTTCCAACAACTTCTGCAAGGCCCCATGGAAGTCCTCTTGTGTGAGCGTGTCAATGACTTCCGTCACAGCCTCTTTCATCTCAATTGTCTCATAACGACAGCCTCTGAACTTAGGGAATAACCAAAAGTTACAGGGAGCAAGGTCTGGACTCTAGGAATGGTGAGAAACTGCCTTGATGCCCTTCTTGGTCAAATAGTCTGTGACAAAGATGGAGTTGTGGACTGGTGCATTGTCCTGCTGGAAATGCCACTGAGCCGATTTGAAGAGAGCTGGCCTCTTCTGACAGAATCTCTTCCTGAACTCCCTTAAAACGCCCACATAGTAACCCTAACCCTAACCCTTTGGCCAATCAACTCTGGTGTATTGACTTCCGTACTCTCCCACACCTTTCATCATCCCTCACAGACTACCTGCCTTCCTTGAATCTCTTATGCCACTCGAACACTGATGCTCTATTCCTGCAAGATGGTTCAAAAGCAATCTGAAGCATTCTATAGGATTCTGTGGCATTTTTTCCAAGTTTAAACAGAATTTTATCGCATATCATTCGTCTAAAATGTTCTCACGTCCAGATTACATTTGGGAAATTCACCAACTGTGACAATCAGGCAGTAGTTGGGTGTATTCCAATTGCTGTAGCTGTTCATTTGAACCTGAAATCATAAAAATTGGTCAGTCATGTTATAAGATGTATAGCAGTAACATACTGAATTTTCAAGAGTCAATGACAATTTTAAATACCTGTACAAAATAATCTGGAAATTTATTGAAGGTACCACGTATTATTAATATAAGAAACACATTTTAAAATGCTTTGGACTTGCCTCTTTTTACCTGCACATCAATTTCTTTTCATCATTAAATATTTGTCAAGGAAATCAATAATGATGAGTTATTTCATGTATCAAAAGACTGTCAACATAACCTTTTCAGTCCGCTATTCCCGTACTTTTTCTTTGCCTTAGACTCAGTGTATTTCCACTCCATGGACTATCTTTTCCTCTCAGGCTCGTAGAGACAAACACATGTGTAGTCCAATCATAGAAATTTCTTTAACCAAAATCTTTCACCTCCATACACATCAAATATTCTTTTGTAAATTTTGCATGGTTTATCAAAACTTGGAAGACAAACCTCTGTTGACACCCGGAGAATGACGTCACAACAACAAAAATTTCGAGATTAAAATAATCTTTGCTATAAACTAATTCCAAACAATGTCGAGTTTATATATATGGAAAAAAACTGAAAAAAATTGTCTTGCTTTTTAAATAAATATCCTTATTTACTTAGTGTCCGTGTACATATATATATATATATATATAGAGAGAGAGAGAGAGAGAAATAGAAATTCAGGAACAGTATGTTGTACGGCTTGGCATTCACGGCGTAAGTCAAATGCAAAGATTTTATAGTGTTTGAATATCAATCTGAGGACAATGTAGAGGATTTAAAAAGAGTTTGATGATTCTAATAGTTGTTATGAAGTTACGGCTGATTGTTCTGATTGGAAAAGAACTCCAGAATTTCTTCGTGAGATCCAGACCCTGATTGACAACGATCCTAGTAAGTCAGTCAGGTCGATAGTCAGAGCTCTGTGAATGTTTGGCAGGTAGTGCAAGAAAACATTCTAAATTTCTTATACAAGATAAGGAAAAGCCAATTTCTATCGCTGAAAAAGGAAGGACGGCGCTGCAAAGCTTTTGAATAAACACAAGCATTCCCTCCAACCAAACATGTATTTTTCCCAGATAAGAAAAATTTCTGCCAGGATCAGAGCATGAATTAACAGAAAAATGGTTGTTTGTTATATACCTCGACTGATGAAAACGAAACACTCAGCCCACGTCCTGGTGTTTGGGTTGGTCACTAGTGATGGTAACATCATTGTTTAATTCAACTCCCTACTTGGCCTTGGACTCGACACGTAGGCCTATGTCAAGTGCTTCGAGTGGGTAATGCTGCTTAGGATCGGGAGGTGGCTGCTGGAAGACTCTACACCTGGATACAAGACTCTGTACAATGCCACACAAGGAGGAGAAAACAGGGCTGGCTATCAGAAAAATTTTGCGACCACATTACCCCCAACATCTGACCACCTCTCTCTCAAGATTCGCGATCTTCGTGCATATTTTGGGTTGAGCGCGATTGAGCAAAAGACCTATGCAACACCAAAGAGGAACAGAAGGCAAGAAAAAAGGGAAACATTAATCAATTTAAACAGCAAGACCATTGGAAAGGCATGCAAGAGATTTCAAATTAATCTAGATGCCGAGGTTGAAGTCAACGGAGAATTCTTTGAATTAATTTATTCATATTATGAAGAAATTTTCTCGTAATTTAGACTAATAATTTTTCACGAATTTTCACAATTTAGCCATTAAACACACATACAATTGCCCATTTGGCTGGGGCAGTAGAATACAATGACTACTTTTCTGCAGAGGGGTAAGCCCGCCCCGACAAACAAAGGAATATCCAAGATATGACACTAAACGATCGTTTGATGAGATTCCAGTAAAGCTAGAGTTTTGGAGAATGTGGAGTACCCCTTCATTGTCATTGCTCCGGGGCCACTCTAGTTCAGAGAGGGAGTACCTGATAAGGTCCTATCTATGGGTCAAATAGAACTAGACTGTGTATTTATACTAAACTGTTTGAAATTTAACTGTGTGTAAATAAAAAAAAAACTATACTTACTGAGTTGTTGGAAATTTAATTCGGTGTAACATGAGTCGAAAAAGGTTGATACACCGTAAAACAAACCAACCAACCAACCAAGCAATAAACAAAAATACTTACACACGCACTATATATATATATATATATATATATATATATATATATATATATATATATATGGGAGAGATAGAGACATAGATAGATATATAGACAGAAATATATTATAGGAAAATATAGTTCGTACTTTTGGACAAATACCTTTGAGAAAGGTATGAACCCTTTATCCTCTTGGATATGTGTTAAATAGTACCACTACTGTTCTTCTAGAAGATGGCTTTGCCATTAAATAACCTACGAAGGTTGATATGCCATTAAAACAACGAAAGCAAAGGAATATATATATATACAGAAATGTTATTTCATATACTTTGATGACTGTTTTCATGTATTTATTGCACTGTTATATTGGATAGATTTTTTTTTATCAATGATTATTTCCATTCTTTGTTACGATGAACACAAGTTTTCAACTGAAATACAATTGATGTTTATTCTCTTCATTCATTGCCACAACAAATATCTTACCTTTCATGTTTCAATGATTTAGCAATAATCATTGCCCGCCACGAATCACATTCTTTACAAACAAATTGTGAATCAACGTTCAACATTTTTGTTTGTAATTACCGTCTATTTTCTATACGGCTGAGAGAATTTTACTTTATCAACTAATAATCATAACTAATTTCATAGGTGGAGAGCACCTGTTTACGCTGACCGCTGGCGATCTTACTTGAGTAGACAAACAAACTTATTTTCTGATTTAAAGTTCTTGGAGGGGAAAAACTTTACAAGTGTTTATTTTCTTCGGCAAAGAAGCTATTAGTTATAAATTTAGAAAATATTTCTGTTGACTTCATTTCTTAGTAATGAAAAAAAGAAATAATTAAATAACTGAATATTTTGGTTCAAAGCAAAAAAGTTTCAAAATGTTGTCAATGGTTGGGATGTTATTTGAAATACGAAAATTGAAAAAATGTTTATAGCTACCCAAAAAGCAAAAACTGCTATTTAATAGAAACCTCGTGTGTTGCAGATTACTTGTATTTATCTTTATTAATTAGATTTTAAGGTTTCTCTTCTGAGGTCTCAATAAATCATCCGTGATATGTAACTGGAGAACTCTTCGGGGTTATTTAATACAAAATCATGTTTATTTATATATATAATAGTTTATAATAGTTTTTTGGTAACATTTTGAAATGAGACAAAGCTCATTTGTTTGCCCGCTGTTAAATGGTTTCAAATATTAAACCCGTAGTTTTATTTTAGCCCATTTAAATGGCTTAAAGTATTGCTATTTAACATTTATAATTCTTATCACTTAAAACATTCGGATTATTGACTCCATCTCTGTTGTCTCGGCTGATATACTTTTCTGTCTTCTTCAGGTGTTTCTTGTCAAACTCGAGAGCCTAAACAAAACCTCAAAGAAGGCCGAAAGACTTATAGGCTGAATCATTGCGAGTATACCAATGAAGATGAAGTAAATGGTCCGAATATTCTAAATGATAAAATCATCAAGATTCATCTTAGAAATTTAAACCAATAATTCTATTCCACATTATTCGTTTAAATAAATAGTTAAAAGTATTGGTATGTGATACTTATAATTCAGTTTTACATCCATCTTTTGTTTGTGCACCATGAAATGATTTCAAGTATTAAAAATGATTGAATATCTTTATTCGACCAATAGATAGGACCCTAATAGTTACTACCAATCTGTATTAGAATGGATCGGTGAGTAATGTCAATCAACGGGTACTCCACATGTTAAGCGTTGACCCACCGAACTTGAACCTCACCATCTAATTCAGTTTAGAGTCATATTCATGACACCCGTTCAGCAGAAGTGTAATCAGTATATTCTACAGCCCAGTCTGATCGGGATAAGTAAGTCAGTGGAGGTCGATTTATGAATAAATTCGAAAATATGCAAATGAATTTTTCTTTTGAATTCTGTTTAAACTAATCACTCAAAACGGCTGCGCGTCTTCATAACTAATTAAAACCGTCTTCAATTATCTTTAGCGAATAGATTGGAATGATAGGATTTAGTCAGAGTAAATGTATAGTATATTGCTACATACGTAGGCGTCTCTTAATTAAAAAATAATCTCCGTTTCTTTTAGACCTTAAGGTTGGACGAAATACTGGTCTAATTAAGCTGAAATTTGTCTTTTACATTCGTTTTTTTTTATCACCAAAGTGCGAAAGAAGCGCTTTAAGTTGTTACAAATACGCAAAAGAAAACTTATTTTACTCTGTATCTAAAAAATAAACTGTTATTATTTACGAAGCTTGATAAACTGCAGAAAATAAAAAGGATATATATTTACATTTGCATGCAGTTCGTGTAATGTATCCATGTGTCCTTGATATATAATTGCCCAATGCAGTTGGTATGGTGATAATGCGTCCATATATAAAAAGCTATGTATATGTATAATATTGACGACTGCCACAACTTGAGAGATGATACCCGTCTTTACAAGCAAAAATTACAACTCAATCACCCTAATTGTAAACTAGTTTAAATTGTGAAAAATATAGAAGATGCGAAGATGCGAAGATATTAAATCATCTGAACATGGATACACTTCAACAATTCTTATAAGATTCTCTTGATTAACATAGCTACAACTCAGTGACAAGCATAGCAAGATAACCGGTGACTCAGCAAACTGCTGGTTTTATTTCAGTGAAGCTTCTCTTTGACTTCTCCTTTCAAAAAGATTCCTACAAGTGAGCAGAGGTTTGATCCGAGAACTTCCTTCTCCAGTTTTGATTTTGGAGTTAAGTAATGGGAGAGTTGCCTTTGTCGATGTCAGTTTATTAGACTGGAGCACCTTGTACCCCCACAAACACACACATATATATATATATTTAGAGAGAGTGAGAGAACGCGCGCGTGTGTGTAAGTGTTTGCTTGTTTTTTGTTTGTTTTTATATATATATATATATATATATGTGTGTGTGTGTGTGTGTGTGTGTGTGTGTGTATGTTTGCAAGATTCAAAGGAAAAGCTATTTGCATATGTATGTGCATGGGTAGGTGTATTGATGAATATGAAAAATTACCAGCCTAGATTGAGTAATATGAACATAAGTGCCATCGTCTATTTCAGCAAATTCATATCTATCTATGAATCTAGTAATCAATCAATCTCTCTCTCTCTCTCTCTCTCTCTCTCTCTCTCTCTCTCTCTCTCTCTCTCTCTCCTCTCTCTCTCTATATATATAAAGGTAGATAAAGAAAGAGAAAGGGAGACGTTGAGAGATTGTGTGTGTATGTTAGTATATGTACGTCTGTGTGTGGGTGTGAGTGTATGTACGTCTGTGTGTGTGTTCATTTTATATTTAACATTTTTTCAAAGATAACAGATGAGACACTCTCAGTTGAAGCAATAACTAAAAAGCGATACTTAAATCTTGGACAGAACGTACAGCACAAATGTGCAACAGGAATGCCGATACATTCATGAAGAATCTCTACATACTTTTTAGTTATGATGTTATAATTATATGACGATATAAATTTTTATTCATTTTCTTTGAAAATGCATTTAAAAATAAATCTTCTAATCCTACTTAATATTCTGTTTGTATGTAAATTGCGTTCATTTTTCAATAAAATTATAATTCAAGGCGGCAAAAATCTCTTACTAAACCAGATTGTATTGGTCATCTATATTTTAAAACACAAAAGAAAAGAATCATAATTAGAGTTGATTTGAAGGGCTTGTAAATTGTTGCAATCTTTTTGTTATTCTGTGCAGAAATATCTTAAAAGACTTTCTCATTTTGTGTATGTATTAATTTCTAGCAAAACGCAGATATGTGGGACTGGAAATGATTAGCAGCAGATAACCTTTCTAGTGATTGTACTGAATCAACACATTAATACGTAAAAATAAAACACACATACACATACATATATGTGTTCTATACATAAACTTGTTCAACTTACTGTTATGGCTTTCACGCTCCTCTGCGATTATAATTGCTTAATGAAAGATGGTTTAATGATATTTTACAATAAATGTCAATATAAAAGGTTCTCAGTTAAATGGTAAAATTAATTGACCTCTAGTTTAAATACTAAAAGAGCTCAATATCGAAGTGGCAGAGCATTATTATTTGAAACAAATTTATTTATATTGTTCTACGTTCTCGGTAGACCCACTGGTGAGGGAATTATTTTTAAGGATCAAGGGTAAAATGGAGCAATCCCGGGAATGGAGCAGTGCCCCCTACACCTTGGTGTTGTATCTATCAGAAAGGGAGCCTTCGGATCACTCTTGACTAAGGTCGCTAAATTTGCTTGATTTTACTTATTAGTTGAATGGCATTATCAACTTTCGTGGGTTATTCAATGTCAAAGACATCCTTGCAGAAGAATGGTAGTGGTAATATTTAACCCAGAGCTGATGAGTACAAAGTAGTTAATACCTTTACCAAGGATATTACTCCGAAAGTTAACATAATAGTGTGATAAGAGTTTGAAACCGTTAACTCCGATGTAAAAGTCTTACATGTGCGCAACAATACCACGAGAACTACCATAAAAAAATATTCATGCCCTTCTTGTTACATTAAAGTGAGAAATTAAAAAAAAAACAGAGTGAAAATCATTTTTCAGAACAAAAAATAAATAAATAAATAAAAATAGGAAAGTTGAATCTTTTCAAAATTTTAAATAGTATGTCTTCTTATTATTATTCTTCTTATTATTTACTCCTTGATAGTTTTTCACATCAGCGTTTAACTGGTGGTCTTTCACTCAGTATTCTGGTTGATCTCAATAAAGCAGTAGTTTGAATGTTCTCCACTCGTCCTCTTATTTCCAAGTCCTCCGGTTATTGTGGCAAATCTTTGGTGACTGTACCAAGTGCACCAATTAGAATGGGTATATTCATCTCTTTTATGTCCACTGATTTTTCAATTCCCTTGCGAGGTTGAGGAATTTATCCTTCTTTTCACTTTCTTTCAATTTTACTCTGTGGTCTGCAAGGACAGCAAAGTCCGCATATAATAATTATTTCTACTCTTTGAGAGTTTTTCACATCAACGTTAGTTGATGGTCTTTTACTGGAATTTTAGTGACAGCAAGTCTCCAGGACTTTTCACCGTATTCTGGCCGTTCTCAATAATGCCGTAGTTTAGATGGTCTCCACTCGTCCTCCAACTTCCAAGTTCTCCAGTCCTTTTAATAATCCTTTAGTTACT
Organism: Sepioteuthis lessoniana; assembly: GCA_963585895.1. NCBI lineage: Eukaryota > Metazoa > Mollusca > Cephalopoda > Myopsida > Loliginidae > Sepioteuthis > Sepioteuthis lessoniana. The sequence continues at coordinate 76,314,324 of OY757910.1, read as the reverse complement.
GTACCGAAAGCACCAATCACGATGTGCTAATTTGCTACAAGCGCTTATTATGTAATTGATTGTTTCGTCTCTATCACCACATAACCTACGTTTGCTATTTTGTTGCGATTTATTTATTCTCGATTTGATTTGATTGGTTCTTATGGCGTTATTTTGTGCTGCTATTAGGAGAGATTCTGTCTCTCTTTTAAAGTTTCCTTTCCTTAGCCACGTCAAAGTTTTCTCGTGTGAGATGTTGTTTGTTAGTCGTTTAAAATGCCCATATAGTTGTTTTTCTTCCCATTTTTATGTCCTAGTTATTGTCACTCTGTTAGTCATCGTGTTGTCAGTATCATTTTTGATGGCAGTAATCAGTCCTTATTTGTGTTTTTCAATGTTGTCCTCGAGTCGTTGTATTGATCCGTGAACACTGTCTTCGATGCTGGCAAGTCACCTTCCTCCCTCTTTTCTTGATATATTTAGTCTGTCAATATCGTCTCTAGGATATAAACCCTTATGCATGGTCATTAGTTTCCCTGTTCTTTGATCCATTTTCAGGCAACAATCCGCGGCTGGTTTGCAAGTAGTCAATCTCTTCCCTTATTTGTGCTGTTAATATTTGCCACATCATCTGTAGGCAGGTTATAGGTTTGTAGTTGTTTAGATCGGTTCATTTGGTTGGGTCCTTTTGGATCAATATGGCCTTTCCTTTGGTCATCCCTTCGGGTACGTGTGCTCCTTGTAGGCTTCTGTTCGTTTGTAGTGCTACTCTGTTATGAATGGAGGTGAAATTCTTGAACCAGAAGCCATGGCCTGGCGTTTTCAAATTTGATATTTTTTTAGTTTCGTTTTCAGTAAAATGATGTCTTTACACTTTTGGACCTTCTTCGAGCCCTTCTAATTCTTTAGTCATATTGTTTATCCATTCGGCTTTTTCGTTATGTTTTTTCTTGTTACCATATTTAAATCGTTTGTTTTTTCTTGCATCTGGTTGTTGGTATGTTTTCGTGTCATTTCCTCCCAATTGTTGGTAGAATTTTCTTTTGCTGTTTTGAAATGTGTTGTTTTGTCTGTATTGTTTTACCCTTTGTCGATATCTCTTCAATCTTCTTTCTTTCACCCGGACTTTATGGTTTCCTAAGCTTACCAGGACTTTTCTCAGCTGAGTTGCCGTCTAGGCGTTTTCAGTTTTTCCATAAATTTCTAGTTTCTCCAGTCTCTTTTCTTTGCTTTAGTTGTTGTTTCGAGAGCTCCAACTGTGATTAGTATCACAACCACCTTTAAATTCTATAGCTTTATTTAGTTCCCTTACAAGATCTATGTATTTATCAAGTTTTTCTTTTCTTTCAGTCTGTAATAAATCAAAAAGACATACATCAGAAGTACGAGAGAACTACTTAAGAACAAAGTGTACGGTAGGAACTTAATCAAAGGAAGGAATGATTTGAAGTTACATCTAGTAAAATAATCTGGACCCTTTATAAAAAGGACAACAGAAGAACTCAGAATCATCGACAACAGAAGTAGAAAATTGACAATAATAAATAAGGCCTTATAGCGTAGAAATGGTATGGAAAGTTAACATTTTGTAAGAACGAAATGAGGAAGTGTACAAGCCAGCGTTAAATATTGTGTTGATGTGACACTTCAGGGACAACAAAAATATTCAATAAAGAGCAAACAGTTTAATAAAGCAATAAGAGCAAATAATGTAAAAACTAGAAAAGATAAGATCTAGGAGGATAACAAGTGTAAGCTAGAGAGAGAGAGAGAGAGAGAAGGAGAGATATCAAACAGCTAATTTCATAAGGGTATGCTGCTAAGTGCCTTAGAAGAAGTGTTGGGGTAGGTATGACTTACTTGGGAAAAAGATGCACTAGAAAATGCTGAAAGGACTAAAATTAGACTATACTGACAAATGGTATATGCACAGATGACAATTTTCCCCATGGAAAGAGACTCATAAAAATTGTCCAGGCCTAGAGTGTTCGCCAATGACCCGGGAGACCTGGGTTCAATCCCAGGTCGAGTCATACCAAAGACTTTAAAAATGGTACTTGATACCACCTTGCTTAACACTCAGCATTATAAGGTACGGTTCAAGGGTAAAGTGGAGCAATCCTGGGAATGGAGTAGCGCCCTCCCCTACACCTTGGTGTAATAGCTATCGAAAAGGGAGCCTTCGGGTCACCCTCGACTATGGTCGCTAACTTACTTACTTACTTAAGGTACAAATAGATGATCCAATACTGGTCAGAAGACCAGATCTAGTTTTACTAAATAAAAAGAAAATAAATAAACATCAAATAGGAAGTAAAATTAAAGTTGGTGACCATTGTCGAGTGTCACCCGAAGGCTCTTTTTTCAATAGCTACTACACTAAGGTGTAGGGGAGGGCGCTACTCCTTACCCCGTCAATGTAAAACTCCAAGATTTATTTTCCTGTTGCCCATGCATTAATTGTAACGTTCAATGCTCCAAGAGTTAGTTGCCTGAATTTCCGAGACGAAGCTTGATGACTTTTTATCATTCATTATTTTCAGACTATTGTCTTCATAGTTGTATTCTCCAGCCTTGTCAAATCCGGTAGCCTACATGGAACTTCGAGCCACGTGCTTCATTTAATCTACGGTGGGGGGTCTCTTGCTCTGATCCCGTTAACTAAAACCGGTTACCAGTATTAAGTATCCCTCTATTGTTTCTTGCCTACATTCAGTATTGAACCCACAACTTCCAAATAAATGTCTCTTTGGAAGCTTAGGGAACTAAAGTCTTTAACAGTTACGCTATGTGCCCTGCTGGACAGTTCAATGTGAATTCTTAGAACTTATTAACTTAATGTTCTTACATCACTATGATTACTATTATTATGTATAATTTTTTACCTGTGCTCATATGTATGATTTTTTTTCTTTGAAGAAGGCCGGAGGACATATCGGCCGAATATGGCAACGTAGACAATAGTCCGTAAAACCTAAATGATAAAAAAAAGGTGTTTTTTTGGTGGTGTCTTAGTTTAATGGCAAATGAAGCTTCGTGGGTTATTTAATGCCAAAGTCATCCTTTTTGAAGAAGAGAAGTGGGACTATTTGATAAATAGCTATCAGGAAAAGTGGGTTAATATGTTTCTTAACTGTAATAGCCCGAAAACGAACGTAATAGCGCGACTAGAGTTCGAACTCGCATACAACAATTTCGCAGTCCAGTATTTTAACTGTTACCCCACGGGGACACCACACCCAAAGATGCTTTGCTTCAGTAAACAATTCTGTTATTTTACCAGGGTGAGTAAAAACTTTGATTATTTTGGTATGTGCCAGTTTACGGCGCGTATATCACGTGATCAAACTAGTTGCAGCCGTGGTAGGTACTTGCTGTGGTTGGTTGTTTCACGGTACTTGATGTGCTCACACGATTTGAAGTGTTTCGCAGCCTGTGTAATTTGAAAGCTGCACAGATGAACGTTCAATGTAGTCTAATTAGGGAATTATGCTCAGCCAGTTCGAACCGTGCCATAACGACCCGGAAGCAACCAAAAACTTACAAAAGATGAAGGTGCAGTTGATCACAGTACAGTAATTCTATTGTTCTAGACATTTCGCTCGGGTTGCAAGAACCTCGACCATCAAGCAAGGTAAGGTAGGCGTAAATCTGTGGATTCCAAAGCCATAGTCCAAGCTATAGAGGTAAATCCGGTGATTAGTACTCGGAGAGCATCAGGCAAGGTCGGTAACTCACAGTTCAGTGAGGTGAGTCACCTTTATAACATCGGCAAAAAGTATCTGGAGCTGCTTGAGCTACATAACCAAAATATTGCAAAATCTTTTACTTAATATAGTATTATAATTTTGTATGATTTCTCATTTACGTGTGAGGACAAATTTGTACATGTGAATTTACTCTATAACATCTTTGGGAAAACGATGAAAATGGATGCATTTGAAGGGGACTTTTTCCAGAAGGAAATTATGTTTTTTTTTTTAATTTTTTAGACATCCGTGTTGTCAGAGTAAAATCAGATCTAATAAAATATCTTCCTCATTTCCTCTTGCCAACTGGAATTTTTCATTTCTATTTCGCGTATACGCTGAACAAGAAATAATTGTCAGTCATTACTTTAAAAAATGCCAACATACAAAACATCCAAAAAGTCTCACATCATTAAAAAGAATAAAATCTCTTGGGGCGTCAGGTTTGTAGGGCTCCTTCAGTGACTCAATGCATATATGCATGTTTTATTATGAGATGTTTTTTTAGGATATTTACTTATAGCTTTCCGAATATAAGGAACTAAATATAGTTTTATTATCTATTTATTTATTTTTACTTTTATCAGTTAAAATTTCTACTTAAAACTGAGACGAATGAAAATTAGAGAAATTGAAGTCTTTATTTTTATTTTACAGACATAACAAAATCGACTGATAAGTTGAGCCAACTGTTAGAATGCATTTTTTATTTTGCGTTTGCACAAGGATATACATGTGTACCCATCATGGGAATAATACGTTCTTAACTAATTGATAAATAGTTTAGAATTTTTTCGTATAGTTCGTTCACCAAGTCACATCTTCAAAATGAAAATCTCTTTGTCTATCGTTATCAAAGTTAGTCTTCTCGTTTAAATGAAACAGTCAGTTTGAATTTTCTAGAGAATTTTATCTCTTTCTCATAAACAAATTATTTGCATGATTTATTACCAGCGTCCCCGTAGTGTGATGGTTAAACCGCTGGGCCATGGAATCGTAGTACGCGAGTTTGAACTTCAGTCGCGATATTATGTTCACTTTCGAACAAATACCCTTGGGAAAGATGTATCCTCCCAGCTATAGGTTAAATAGTACCACAACTGTCCTTCTAAAAAAAGATAGATTTGGCATTAAATAACACGAGGACGTTGATATGCCATTAAATAACTAACAAACAATCAAAGATAATGCCAAATCCGGTATACATATATAGTATCAGTGTTCTCAAAACAAGGTCACTTGCACAATTACAAATAGATCAATTAGTCTTTCACTTTCAGCTAGTGAACTAATTTGTAGCATGTCATCACAATATGGTTGAAAGATTCATCTTTTATATCCTCATTGCTTAAAATTGCTGTTTTCCAGTGTCTTCTCTATTGTAACTATGGGTGCTTCACGTTGCATAAAGGTTTGCATGTAAGACTGGTAGTCCATTACTTGTTAGTTCGAGCCTCACAGGGATATCCATGTATCAGGTTTTGTTCCTGAACAACGTTACACTTATTTTATTTCTGCTATATGCCTAATCATGTATTTTTTCATGATAAAAAAATTCTCTATCCAAGCCCTTATACAATTATTCCAGATGCCTTGTTCTGGGCTGTTATTAACAGCGACACAGATTCTCGCGTTTGGTTTTTTCAATATATCTATGTCCATGTTGATACATTTCTCTTCTTAATTACCTCAGCAGTAATATTTCTTCCCGCATTTAGGTTAGCAGCTTGTGCTTTCTGTTTCTATATTCGTGCTTGTATTAATTCTGTTGTAGCATTCATCTGCGGTTATTATTGCCTTAATATTGCTTGTGTAATAATAATAATAATAATAATAATAATAATAATAATAATTTGAAAAATTATCGACTTTGCTGTCTCAGCTGACCACAGAATAAAACTGAAAGAAAGTGAAAAGAAGGATACGTACTTTGACCTTACTAGTGAATTGAAAAAGCTGAGGAACATGAAAGTGAAGATTATACCAGTTGTGATTGGTGCTTTTGGCACAATATCTAAAGGATTATTAAAAGGCCTGGAGGACTTGGAATTTGGCGGATGGGTAGAGACTATACAAATGGCACATTACTGAGAACGTCTAGAATACTGAGAAGAGTGCTGGAGACTTGAGAGACTTGTTGTCACTAAAATTCCAGTGAAAAACCATCAGCTAATACTGATTCGAAAAACTCTAAAGGAGTAAATAAATTAATTAATACTTTCGTCTCTTGCAAAATTACCAGTGGAATAACTTTCCAACCCAATCATGTGTGCCTTTTTTTAATACTAGTTTGCTGCATTCACTTTATTGTGAATGCAGCAAACTAGTATTTAAAAAAGGTACACATGATTGGGTAGGAAAGTTATTTCACTGGTAATTTTGCAAGAGACGAAAGTATGTACGGGCTGAAAAATAGTGGGACTGTCCTCGATGTGTAATGGTTAAAGCGCTTGATTTTGGAATCGCAGTACGCAAGTTCGAACTTCAGTCGCACAATTACGTTCACTTTCAGACAAATACCCTTGGGAAAGGTATGAAACCCCCTTATCCTATCTTAAATAGTACCACCACTTCTGTACTTCCGGAAGGGTGGCTTTGGCATTAAATAACCCAAGAAGGTTGATATGCCATTAAACGACAAAAGAAATAAACGAAAAATAATCATCGCACAACAAACCAAAAAATGTCCTAGATGAAATTTGGAAAGATAAATGGGCCAACTAATTCAAGTCCCCAAAATTAACATTGTGTTGATTAATTAAGAAAAAAAAAAGATCGTCTTCTTGATGAGATTCGGTGATCCCTTTTTTTTATTTCAAAGTCCATTAGAATTTTATGTGTCTCACTTTTTAAGGCAAATTCGCTTATCCTGGAATCAACTCTTTCGTCTACATCCCCGCACTATTGCTATAGTCTTGCGTATTATCAATTTTTCTACTGATATAATTAATTCTTATAGCATTATTTGGAGCTGCAATCAATAGAAGATTCAGTTTTTCTCTGCTGGTATTATTATCATCATTAGATCAATTTCAATAGGATAGTAGCTAAATTTTAACTCTAGATTCATGTCGTGGCACTCTCTGCAGATGAGATGAAAGGAAATTTCTTCAATAGTCTATTCATTGATCCATCCATAATATTCGGAAGAAAGTTTCTTTGTTTAATGGCATATAAATCTTCCTGGGTGAGTTGTTTAGCCGTCGGGAAAGAATAAACGAAGGATCATGTCTCATTTCTTTATAAAAAGATAAGTTTTCACATTTTAATTATTTCTCGAAAGATCCTAAATTTGCTGTAAGCATGAGAGAGAGAGAGAGAGAGAGAGAGAGAGAGAGAGAGAGAGAGACGGAGGTTTTGAACACAGGCTGACTGAGGACTGCTATATCGATCTTATTTCAACCATGTTGTGAGCCTATATTCAGGGCTTTACACCTTTGAGTCCTTGATGGAAGGTTCTCAATGAGGGGGTCACTTGGGTCCACTGTCCCCTCTGGACACTCGCTGGCTGCTTTCCGAACCTCTAGAGAGTTTGAATCTCTTCCGCCTGACCGACTGACCAAGACTAACCGCTCTATCTGAGGGTACCCGTGTATATATAATTTCATAACGCCTACTTTTCCTTCAGTTCATGATTCACAGGATCTGCTTTCGGTTGTCAACCCACGTGAGCTGTCTTCTTGTTTACACTGCTGGAATATCCCGTTTTAGAAACCCCTAATTGATGACTATGTCATCGGTCAATATGCAACTTATAATTAAATTCCAATACCATCCTTATAGATGGGTAGTAGTGACACAATGCAGGGAGATGAGGGAGTTCATACCTTTCTCAAAGGTATTAATCCGAAAGTGAAAGCAATAGTGTTATTGGAGTTCGAACCTACTTGCTACAATGTCGTAGTACAGTACGTTAACAACTACATCACGTTAATACTAGTGGTGATGATAAATGGAATGGACATTTAATATATCTTATGATTCACTTAATATACACTTAATATACCTTTTGATCTTATTATAAAGATCATTCAGCTTCGTGGATTTTTTTCTTTATTTGTTTTATTTCTCTCAACGTACACAATAGTATCGTGAGATAAATTCACGATTTGATTCTCCAAAATACTTTATTGTATTTATTGCTGGTTATTATAATGGCCTGGTTAAAACGATTGATTTTTGTATTTATTATCGGTTGTTGCTGTTGTTATTATAATTTTCTCCTTTTTTTTCTATTTGGTCTTGTGATAATATTAAATGTCTTTCTTCTCATCCCCGAGTGTCAGCTGAGTGAAGTGAAAAGTATGATTTTATTTATGAAGGTGCAATTCATCATATGATTCATTGGAAATTACGCTGCATTCAGTCAGAATGACAAATAACCAAATATGAATCAAATGACACATGAATAAAATCATATCCAACGAGAGATAGAGAGACAGAGAGAGACAGAGAGTGTGTGTGTGTGTGTGTGTGTGTATGTGTGTGTGTGTGTGTAGAAATTTATTTTAATGCTACCAAAAAAGACTTCTGAGCAAAAAACGATCGAAAATGATTAAACCTTTTTCGGTTTCGAACAACCTAAGGTAATTAAAATAATTAGTCTAACAACTCGAGTTCAATGAATTATTTCCTTTATTTTGTTTTGGAATAGACAAAATGGAAATGGGGAATGAGTTTCAGCCTAGATATAATTCATAACCACAACATCCAAACTAATTAATATCATAATTATTTGCCATTTGAAATTCTTTGATATAATTTATTTTAGGGGGAAATAATTTTCTGTGATTAATCTCAAATATGCCGTTGGGGAACAAATACTATCAAAGCTTTTTTTAAATGTGATTTGTTTTTATCATTGTATATATTTAATTGCCACAAAATATTCTAAAATCCCTTTGGATTAAATCCATGCTTAGCAAAAATAATATTTAGTATCAATTTCCTTCCACACATTTATGAATATTGAACTTTTCTTGATACATATAGTATGTCTATGTCATCTTTGGGATGTAAGGCCTTATTCGTAGTCATTAGTTTTGGGGGGGTTGCTTTTATTTTTTGTTGTTGTTGTTTTTTTGTTTGTTTGTTTTTTTTTGTTCTCTAGTCCATTTGTTGAAGTTTAGTTTGGTTTGGTTTTATGGCATATCAACCATTGTATGTTATTTAATGCCAAATCCTCTTTACACATATACCTTACATATATGATTTGGTTTGAGTGGGTTTTATAGCATATCAACCATTGAAGGTTATTTAATGCTAAATCCATTTTTATACATATAAACACTTCTATTTCAAACAATTCAGTTTAGTATAAGTATTGTTTTTTTGTTTACACTCAGTTACTTGTCAAAACAGTACTATTTAAACTAACTCAGTTTAGCTTACAAAAACAGTTCCATTTCATAAGTAGACATTTTAGTTCTATTTGACCCAGAGATAGGACCCTATCAGGTGCTACCATTCCGAGCTACCGTGGACCTGGGAGCGATGGTAATGAAGGAGAACTCTGCATTCCCTAGGAATCAGGACACTCATTGGGGCGGGGGTCTTACCCTCTGCAGAGAAGCAGTCGGTGTATTCTATAGCCCCAGCCGACTAGGCAATTTGTTAAAGTTCTCCTTCCATTTTAAGAATGGTCTCGAGTATCTGACGAGGGGGACAGCCCAGATGTTTATTCATTTGATGAGATTTCTGCTATATTGTTCAGTTTGGAATAGTTTTCTCGTTCTCCTGAGATACTCTTTAAAATTTTTTTCTTTAATCTCCGTAAGTTTGATGGTGTTCGCTTCCAAGTACTCGTAAGTTTCCTTTTCATTTTTATTTTTCTTGATTTGGTGGTTCCGTATTTCGCCGTTTTTTACTTCTCATTATTAACATGGCACATTTTCTACGCCAAATCCCATTCCTATATTCTGAGTGTATATTCTCACAACATGAATTACAGTTTCCAGTCCATTTATTTTAATTTTTGGTAAATAGTTAGATGTTGGTCATGTTCATTAGATGGTCAATCTTAATATAATCCTATATTATTATTATTATTATTATTATTATTATTATTATTATTATAGTTTAAGCGAGTTTTTACACCTAAATTTGATTCTCTCAGGATGCTTCACATTTGGGCTTTTTTGTAATGTGCTTCTAAGCTTTGGAAAAGCCGAGAAATTATTTTTATGAGTAATTATTTTACTTTTTTTTCTGTGGTTATCCATTTTCTCGTCGCTTGAATTTTGAAAATATATCCTGTCTCCAGGCTAATTTATTCCTCGGTGGTTAGTGCAGTCTAGCAAAACTGCTTGATTGATAAAAATCATCAAATCGAATGATACTTAGTTACGTAATCTGTTTACTGTGTAAGTATGCACACATGCCACTCTAAGAAAAAATACTATTTTTCCTGAAATAGCAAATTACAATTCAACATCAATTCTTTTGACCAGATCAGTATGAATAAAAATATCAGGTACAAGGCCAAAAGTACGATGGATCCCGTGAGGATCAACCTCCTTGCCTATCTTAACATTACACTACAAATGAAAGGAGTCCCCATAGTGTTGTGGTAAATGTTCTGGACAAAGACATCTTAGTAAGCGAGTTTTAATTCCAGTTGAGCTATCTAAAAAAATTGATAAATCCATCCACCTATTCCAACCTGAAACCAAGACACTTCTAAGGAAACTTGAAATGATCTTAATAAAATCATACAGATAAAATGCGTCTTTATTATTTAATCAAACATGCTTAAATGAAAGATTGCTACCCAACTACACATATGCCATATGTATATGAATAGTTTATTGGTAATTTTATTTGTAAACGAGTTTTTTACAGTCATTTGTTCCCTCTAAAGGTTTCAATTATTCCTATTTAACCCTAATAATTCTATTTGATATTAACCATTTCTTTGCTCACAGATAGTTCCATGTATTACTATTTAACATTAATAATTCTATGTAACAAGTATTCCAATCTAATACGAACAATATCAACAGAGCTTTATAGTTTAAAATAACTAATCGGTATAATCCTAAGCAAATTATTGGACACCACAAATTTAACCAAAGAACGGACCCTACCAGTTACGACCAATCCGTCTCAAAGTGCAACTGGCTATAAAGTCATAGTCCACATTCCCTAAAGTTCCAGGACTTGAACCATACCATCCGATGCTGTGTCATACTCAGGACACTCGTTTTTTGGGGTGTTACCTCTCTGAAGAGGTGCAGTATTCTACGGCACCAGTCCATAATATGTTTAATATAAGCATATGAATGTGATTGCTAAACATTTTACCAACTGATCTCAAACACTGGTGATGAATCCCTTATATATATATATATATATATATATATATATATATATATATAGTACAATTTATAGGAAACTCAAAGTCGATTAAGCCGTCATAATAAATTTATTTCGACAAAGAATATTATTACTATACTCTCCGTCTTATCAGATGACTCTTTACATGCTTATCTCCCGTCGCAGAGAAGCGAATGTGGAGTTACAATTCATATTCAGAAGATAAAATAAAGGAATTGAAATATAAAAAAATAAAAATTAGAAAATAAAAATGAAAATAAAAAATAGACAATAAAAAAGATGATAATAAAAATAAGAATAAGGTGGAAATCAAATTACAAATCATTTCATTTATAGGCGTGAGCAGAGGGGGTTAACATGTTATGTGTTAGAACGATTAAGAAACAGGAGTGGAATTAGTCTACTGGTCAATCCCTTCTAATTTTACGTTCTTGTAGTCGTTACTTCTCCTTAGCAGGTGTGATTTTCTAAACAGACTAAGATCGTTTAACTAATTGCTATCTCATACATGATTTACATTTATTCCTAATAATGTATTCAGATGAAAAAGGAATGTGACGGCAAATTGTCTAAAATCCCTAAATGGGACTTTATTTTCGCACGTGTGAAGACGGGGCAGGTTGGCACTTGATCCCCTACAGAAATAAGTCCTGTTCAGAGTTCTTTTCTCAGGCAGATAAGAACTGGCATATTACGTGAGGGAATAATTTAGGGCCAGACTGGCCACCGCTGGCAAAGGGGTCCAAAATTTCACACTATCACACACCCACCAGGCCGCTAAACTTCCTCCCCTTCCGATAATAGAAGAATACGGGCCTATAGGTCTGAGTTGTAATAATATTAATATTGCTATAGTGGTAGTCGGTAACTCCGGTTTTCCGTGTGATACTTTAGGAATTAATAGGACAGTTTTAAGCAAGATAATGTAAGGCGAATAGAAGCTGAAAGGAAAGCATGGAATAATAACATAGACCACATGGTAAAATGAAAATACATAAGTTCTTTACTACGGTTATATACATATATATGTTCAAAGTGTCAAAAATATATAATAGGATAGTCCATGAATATAAATGTCTTTTCTTGGCTTTTATCCTTTTTCAAATTGAGAGAGAGTGGTAAACAAAGTTTGCGTGTAAAGGGAAAATGTCCCAAAGTTACTTATCTTTTTTTTTTTTGACGGGGTTCCACTGGAGAATTTCTCTTCTTTCACGGGCTAGTAGACTTGGTACTGTTTTTAATGCTGGCTTGAGAGACTCAGGTCTCTCATGTCTCAGTCTTTTGTCTTTAGCCCGGAGTGAAATGGCTATCGTCCGTCTGCCACGAGACTTGTCCAAAAAACTGCCTTGTTTTGTATTTACTTCCGTTGAGGGAAAGGGAACCCCACTTCCGTTTGGGGTCCCCCGCCAATCATTTGGCTTCATTTTCTCTTTCCCCTTCCGATGTCCGGCGACCCAAGGTCACTTAAGTGCAAACATCTGTGTGACCCACATTCATTTCTAACGGTCACTTTTTGACTGCTAGATAATGTTAGTTCAACGGGGGGGTATCATTCCCACCTCCTCGTCTCCGTGAGCCATCACGTGACATCTCCCCGCTTAAGAGAAGAAAGGGAGATGAATAGAAATATCATAGAAAAAAAAAGGCAATTCAATTCACTGTTCTTTCTCCTTTTCTTTCATTTTTTTTTTTCACTTTACTTATCTTTCATCCCCTTTCTTCTTCACGCTTTGACGAATTCTTTCCTTTTCCTTTTTTTCGTCCTTCCTAATTTTCACTATAGGGGAAAACAATTTCTCTTCTCTTTCTTTCTCTCTCTCTCTCCCTTTTCTTTTTCTTTAATCTTGTTTTCCTTTCTTTCTTTTTCTCTCTCTCGGCTTTTGGCCGTATCATATTTCAAACCTTGAGGAGGTAAGTCCTTCTTTCTTTCTTCGTCACTTTTGACGACTTTATAATTTTAATTGTCAAGCTTTGGGGAGAAAACTTCCTTTTCTTTTCTCTCTTTCCCCTATTCGTCACTTGTTGACGAACCACTTTCTCGTCCATCTCATATTTCAACATTGGGGACGAGAATTCCTCATTTTCTTTAGTTTCTCTCTCTCTCTCTCTTTCTTTCTCTCAACAACTATGAAAGAATATTCTGCTACTACATTTTTGTGGGGCGTTAGAGAAATAAACTTGGGTACTTTTTTATTAATTTTTCTAAGCCCTCTCTCTCCGAAACAGACAACTGGCCTAATTTTTCCTCGAATTTATTCGGCATTGCTGAGTTCTTAATTTTTCGAGGTGGGCCTTCTTGACGGACATATCTTTTTAATTTGTTTGCATGACACACTTGTGTCTGCTTCCTTCCCTCGTGGGTATCAATCCTATATGTCCTCTTGTCTATCCTCCGTGTTACAACATAGGGACCTACATATTGTCCATCACAGTGTGGTCCTTTATTTGATGATAGTAGCAGGACTTCGTCGCCCTTCTTAAATTCTTCCTTAGCCCTGTGTGAGGGTCCTCTTATTTTTCTCTTATCCTCTCGATAAGTATTAGGGAATTTATTCCTAATATTCGTTGGACCTTCATCCTTTTTCTGACGACTGGTCCTTTTATCTTCTTGTTTATTGAGGGGTGGAAGGTTCACTTCTTTTCTTTCCACATTCTCACTTTGCGAGCGACTGTGTCGTTTGTGCCACCTACGTGGCTCAGCCGCCATCTTGTCTTCTTCATTTTTGGCGCTCATTTTCGCCAACTTCTTTCCATGTTTGGAGTTCATCCTCGCCATCTTTCTTTCTTCATTTATGGCGCTTATTTTCGCCATCTTTTTCGGGTGACACTTTTTAGTTTTTACTTCATTTCCCAGTATAAGGGAAATTCCTCTCATAGGTAGTTTGTCTACCACACCAACTTTAATTGGTCCATCTTTCCACTGGGACTTTAGGGTTATTTTACACAGCGGTATTTTTACCCTCTTTCCGCCGATACCCTCTATCATCACAGTCTCACGTGTTGCTTCTATTACCCTTTTAGGTAATTTATTTCGTAGAAGTAACGACTGAGATGCTCCGGTATCTCGTAAAATTGAGACTTCCACTGGTCCTCCGTGTGGGCCTCTTATCATCCCTTTTTTCGTCCAGGGTCGATAGGACTGGTTTCCTCTAGGTGTTGTTACAGCTCCTTGAGGTTTTCTCGGCTGGGTCTGGTTTCTTTCAGGACCTTTTCCTAGCTGACACCTTATGGCTATGTGACCAGCCTTTCCACACTTGTAGCAGACCACTGTTCTGCTGCTACTTTGGAAGGTCCTTCTATTTCCTTCCTTAGGTCTTCCTTCAGGACTTAATTCAGCTTTGAATTTCACTTTACTTCCCGTGAACGTTTTTTCCTTTGTTTTTCGGTGTGTGAGGATGTATTCGTCTGCTAGTGCAGCCATTTCATAAGTCACGTCGGTTTTCCTTTCACTTAGGTGAACCCTGACTTCTTCTGGCACACAGTTTAAGAATTCTTCAGCTAATATTAGCTGCCGGAGTTTCTCAGCGTCTCCGTCTATCCTCTTAGAGTCACACCACTTATCCAGTGCATTCTCTTTTTCTCTCAGAAATTCCACATAAGACTGGTTTTCAGTTTTTCTCTGTGTTCTGAATTTCTGTCTATAAGCTTCTGGAACCAATTCGAAGCTTTTAAGAACCGCTGCCTTCACCAAATCATAGTCGGCGCAATTTTCTGTCGGCAGGGTTGCATATGCTCTCTGTGCTTTTCCTGTCAGCACAGTTTGGAGTAGCATCGACCAGCATTCTTTCGGCCATCCAAGATTTAGTGCAGTTCGCTCAAAATGTGCGAAGTACCCGTCCACGTTGGCTTCTTCAAATTTTGGGACTAGCCTCGCTTGCTTCGTTACTTCGAAACTGTCATGGCTTTCTTTGCGTCCTCTTATTGCCAAGTCAACTTCTCGCAGCCTTGTTTCTTGCTGAATTTTTATTTTCTCCAGTTCTATTTTATTTCTCTGTAGTTCCATTTGTGCTTGTATTTTAATTTTCTCCAGTTCAATTTCTTCTGGAGTCATTCTTATCATTTCCGTTGGTAGCTCTTCTAATACTGCTTCCTCGAAAACATTTTCGTCCACCATGTGACTTGCTATCTCTCTCACGAGTTCATGCTTTCTCATAGAATTCTGAACATTTAACTCAAGCTTCTCGCCAATTTTTATTATCTCGCTTTTTCTCAGCCTCTCCAACTTTTCCATGGAGGGTTCTTTTAAAAAGTTCTCTATTTTGTCCATTTTTTCTTTAATTTTTCCAAACAGTGATATCAACCAGTAATTTGACTGTTTCAACAATATTCCTTTTTTTCCTTTCACGGTCTCCCAGGGTAGATTTAAACGGCAGGAATTGTCACACGACTACTAGCAATAAATATTATTAATAATAATCATTCCGGAAACGAGCCCCCATTTTAGGTCTGTGACGGCAAATTGTCTAAAATCCCTAAATGGGACTTTATTTTCGCACGTGTGAAGACGGGGCAGGTTGGCACTTGATCCCCTACAGAAATAAGTCCTGTTCAGAGTTCTTTTCTCAGGCAGATAAGAACTGGCATATTACGTGAGGGAATAATTTAGGGCCAGACTGGCCACCGCTGGCAAAGGGGTCCAAAATTTCACACTATCACACACCCACCAGGCCGCTAAACTTCCTCCCCTTCCGATAATAGAAGAATACGGGCCTATAGGTCTGAGTTGTAATAATATTAATATTGCTATAGTGGTAGTCGGTAACTCCGGTTTTCCGTGTGATACTTTAGGAATTAATAGGACAGTTTTAAGCAAGATAATGTAAGGCGAATAGAAGCTGAAAGGAAAGCATGGAATAATAACATAGACCACATGGTAAAATGAAAATACATAAGTTCTTTACTACGGTTATATACATATATATGTTCAAAGTGTCAAAAATATATAATAGGATAGTCCATGAATATAAATGTCTTTTCTTGGCTTTTATCCTTTTTCAAATTGAGAGAGAGTGGTAAACAAAGTTTGCGTGTAAAGGGAAAATGTCCCAAAGTTACTTATCTTTTTTTTTTTTTTTGACGGGGTTCCACTGGAGAATTTCTCTTCTTTCACGGGCTAGTAGACTTGGTACTGTTTTTAATGCTGGCTTGAGAGACTCAGGTCTCTCATGTCTCAGTCTTTTGTCTTTAGCCCGGAGTGAAATGGCTATCGTCCGTCTGCCACGAGACTTGTCCAAAAAACTGCCTTGTTTTGTATTTACTTCCGTTGAGGGAAAGGGAACCCCACTTCCGTTTGGGGTCCCCCGCCAATCATTTGGCTTCATTTTCTCTTTCCCCTTCCGATGTCCGGCGACCCAAGGTCACTTAAGTGCAAACATCTGTGTGACCCACATTCATTTCTAACGGTCACTTTTTGACTGCTAGATAATGTTAGTTCAACGGGGGGGGGGTATCATTCCCACCTCCTCGTCTCCGTGAGCCATCACGTGACAGGAACCAAAGAGCTGGAAGAAGAAGAAAAGAAAACAGTTACACTAGACATATTGGCTTAAAGGAAACAAGACGTAAGGGAAGTTTGTTGCAATAAAATATATTTTGCTAAAGAAAAAAACAATATTCTTTATAGAATAATGACATTCCGAATAACTTATCTTTCTTTTTCCTTTTAATTTTACTTGCAACAATTTTGTTTTGAGTCGAAAAAAATCCTGATCTGAAATATATCCATCAAGATCAGTTTCCCTCATAAAGCGATTAAAGCTTTTAGTAATGAATCTGAAAACCATTGATAAACCTTGATAATTTCTTTTCGACACAACTAATTCCTTAACTAAAATTTAATGATAATCTCATTTTATGGCTTAATTAATGGGGAAACATGTTTGAGCGTATAGACACTTGCAAGCATAAACTTACACGCATATCTACATGAACTCATGTATACATACATCTTTTAATATTCTGGAACTTATATAACCTATAAACTTCCAAAGATAAAGCAGGTTTCCGTGTGACGTAGTGGTTATCCCGCCGTTGTATGTCATTCGTAGAATGTGAGTAAGAACTCGAGTCTCACTTTTGGACTAGAACCATTGGAAAAGTTAAGAATCTCCTTATACCTCCCCAGCAATAGTACCACCACCGTTCTTCAAGGAAGTATTTGGCATTGAATAAACTATGAAGGTTAATACGCCCTTAAATTAAGAAAACAAACCAAACTAAAGATACATACATGACATTGATAATCTAGGTGTTTGAAAAAATATACATCACTTAAAATATCATTGTGATATTGTAAGTATTTGAATATATATATATATATATATATATATATATATATATATCCAGTCAGCGTCTGAGAATTTGAATTTATATTTTTTATGTATATATGTCAACTGTAGTCCATAGTTGGTGTTTTTCAACCTCAAATTTAACGTGTGAAAAATTTCTATCACACAGCGTTTTTATACTGGTGGATAAATAGCAGCCTTTTACCTTAGGTTTTATCTTTCTCAACAAGATTGAAAAAGTGGCGTTTTAAAAACAACTCGAAACGCAGAGAATATGACTGAAGAGATATTTGTTAAGACTGCATTTTCTGAAATCTTCAAGATGATTCCTGTCTATGGTACGCAAGAATAAGATTCTACAAAGAATTATTTGTAATATCACTGAATAACAGAGTGAATATCATCGATTTATTTAGCAGGAAAATATAGAAATAAAGAGAGTTATCAGAGAAAGCAACATTTATATAAAAAATAATTTTAAATTATTAAAGTTTGGTGTTTCAAAGATAAAAAGCTGTATTTTGATTTACAATTAAAATGAAATTTCATTAATATTCATTTATTCTTATTAAGGTGTATAAAAAATTTGACGGTACTCCAACCCTCGGCAACTACGGGGGTGATTCTGCTTCCAATCCACTGATTTGATGTATCTTTGGATGTCACGATCATATCTTTATCAGCCCACATTGTGTTTTTTGGTTTCTTTTTAGCTCCAGACAACTGATCATTCGGATGTGACCGTATAATTACGAAAGTAAAAAATGGCCGATGCCAATAAACAGAGAACAAACACAGCTTTATAACCGTAATAATTTTTAGTAAGAAAAGGAAAATATCATTAACAACGATTCAAGTATTCACCCATCCTAGAGGTTGGTTGGGGTTAAGTCATGGACCCGGTTCACAAAGTAAGTCAGTCAATTCTTTGTATGATTTAAAACTTGTCTATTCTCGCTATCTCTCCTCGAAACTCTCTCTCTCCCTCTCTCCCTCTTTCTCTCTCTCTCTCTCTCTCTCTCTTTCTCTCTCTCTCTCTCTGTGTGTAGGAATTCCTTGTATTTCATTTATATTTACATCTGAGATGTGGTGATCGGTGAAGCTAAAAATATCAATCTTCTCCTAATTTAGTTTCCAACTATCAATTCTGCTGCCTAATTTTTGTCACACCCTCCACATTCACTTTACTCTCACCTTTACCCAAAAGGGGTGGTTCTCCCCAAATTTAGATTTGTCACAATTTTATGTTCGCGTGACATGACATCAATAATAACGGTACGAAAACAGAATTAAAATTTTCTATGCTTGAATTTGAAAAAAACAAAACAAAACATGTTTCCGAATTTCGTTCTTAGGCTGCTGATTGACAAGTTCTAGCCTCCAGGTCAACCTCTCAATCGATTTTGCTCACTCTGGCTTGTAGTCAAAACAATCTTTTCATCATTTTTCCATACTTATATCATACATCCTAATTGATGTATCGATATGGGTCATCAGTGATGTTTCCTTCGGGTTCACGGGGGATTTAGGGTCTTGCAAAATCAGACCTCCTCGCCCAAATGACCCAGTTGGCATTGATCTTACATCAACACTCATCCCGGCAGCTAAACTGCGTATCTTTCACACAAAACAAATGACTGCAGAAATGGGTATTTATGAGTATTACTTTTAAATTTTGGCAGCAGCCAATCAGAGCTTAGCTTCTTTTATGACTGCTGAAGCTTTCCTTTAAAATTGGGAGGCTACTTTGCTCTTGTTTTCTCGGCCGCGATGACGTCGTTATTCGGTTATTTGTTCAATCTGGTATGTAGGTTTTTTCCTCCCCTCCCCGAAACTTCGTTACAACTTACAAAAAAAAAAAATACCGTACATGAATATAAAATTGCGATTAAAATAAACAGACTCTGGTTTGAAATTGAAATATACGTTTAAATTTTCGAAACTTAATTACAATAAAACCACTGTACATAAATATACAATTACGAACTAAACAAACACAACCCACGTATTACTATTGAAATATACATTTAAAATTCCTTATCGAACATTTTTCGAAAAAACATACAAATTTTTTTCGTCGTTCTCTTTCTCGTCAAAGCAACATAATTCTGGTTTATTCTTTTTGAATCCATTTCCGATCATTTTTACTTTTTATAAAGTTCTAAGTTTATTCTTCCTAATTATTCCTAATTTCATTCATATATATATATATATATATATATATATATATATATATATATATATATATATATATATATATATATATATATATATATATACATATATATATATATACGCGCTCGCATGATATATATTCATATATATTATTTACACATGTCCGTATTAAGACAACGGAATTTTTCTTTTTTGACAGTTTCTTTTTGTCTGAGTTCAATTGATAGAGAAGCATCCTAGGTTTAGGAGAAAAAAAAAGATTATAAAAAGAAAAGTTTTGTAGTCTTTAACCAAACTTTGTTTGGTTTGGTTTGTTGGGTTTATGGCATATCAACCTTTGTAGGTTATTTAACGCCAAATCCATTTTTATGTAAATAATCTGTTCTATTGAAAACAGTTAAGTTTAGCATAAGTACACAGTTTAATTGTCAAAAACATTTCCATTTCAAACTATTCAAGCAGTTATATGTAATAATTCTGTTAAGTGTAAATACAGTTTTAATGTCGAGAAACAGTTCTATTTGAAATAATTCAGTTAAGCATAAGCACGCAGTTTAAGTGTAAGTACGGTTTAATTTGGGGTATGCGGAGCACCCATTCATTGCCATTGGTCCCAGGTCCACTCTGGCCCGAAATGATAGCACCTGATAGGGTTAAATATTGGTTAAATAGAACTTACGGCAAAATTATGCTAAACTGAATTGTTTGAAATGGAACTATTTTTGACATTGAAATCGTATTCACACTGAACTGAATTGTTTAATATAGAAGAATTTTGACCTTTAACTGTGTGTAAACAAAATCTGTACTTATAATAAAGTAAATAAGTTGAATTAGAACTGTTTGAATAAACTGAATAATTTGAAATAGAAATGTTTTGACTATTAATCTGTGTATTCATGCTAAATGGAATTGTTTGAAATAGAACCGACTATTTGCATAAAAAAGGATTTGGCGTAAAATATCCTGCAAAGTTTGATATGCCATAATATCCAACCAACCAACCAACCAACCAATCATAGAACGTGACCAACTGAGGTTTATTTTCAACATAGCTATCCTTAAGTCCACATATATCTTCCATCGCTGTTTCAATGTTAGTATGTCATAGGTCAAAAAAGTTATCTAGAGACGTTATGACGTAGACGTATTAACCTTTCAGCCGATAAACTTTGATCCTACCTTCAAATATCTATCTATCTATCTATCTATCTATCTATCTATCTATCTATCTATCTATCTATCTATCTATATATTGGCTGTGAACGTTATCAATATTGAAGTATCAAATATCCATATTGTACCATGCTGGTACAATATATACAAAGAAGTAATAAATGTGTTCGATGTAACCATGGGCAGTTTTTCTGGAACCGAAATTAGCAAGGTTATTGAGAGACATATGCTATATGAGAGGGCATGCATTTTCAATAATGGAAATTTTGGTTTGTTTAAAGAGGATGGATTGCATCTGATGAAATATCTTAACAACCGGTTGATAAATTACAACAGAAAACGTTGATAAAGTTATTTGAAACCCAATGTTTGAATTTGAATATAACGTCGAACCAGAAAAAAAGAACCTTCTGAACTTAATTGTTGGCTTGATAAAAACGACTTATCGGCCTTATCATTCATATAAATTGTAACCACTCCTATTATAACTTGGCATATTTATAAATCAATTGCCTGTAGATTATCCACAAATTCAAACAAAATTGAAGTTTCTTATGTCCTCCGCCCCCTTCAAAAGAAATTATACGTAAATTCTCCAAAAATAGCGACTTTAATAACCGCTTCACATATGATAATAACTAACATACAAGTATTTACTAATAGAACAGATGCGTCTGTTATTAAAAAATTGTGTAGATAGTTTTAAAAGATTTTAGATGATTGTCTCATAAGTGCAAACCGTTGGCGTGAAATCATTAAGATTGACAATTTAAAGTCATTGGAAAGATGGCGGAGGAATTAAAGTCATGTGTTTAGAAATCTAGAAGTTAAAAGTTAGATTGTAATTTTGATTTTGTCAACCAAAAAAATGCAAGGTGAGTGGATCTAACTTTACATCTCTGGTCCGATAATTAATTCCAGATTTTCGAGCGAAGTCGGCCAAATTTATGCGAAGAAAAGGTGCCAATGATAATAAAATACGTGTGCACACAGAAAAATATCTTTGTTATTAATCCCACCAGTAAGAACTTGAAATAGCGTGGGGTCACAGTGAAAGATGTAACATCGGTAAGCGACCACCGACAGAGAAAACAAGATGACGGAAAGAAGCTACCGCTGGTCAAGATGACAAGATGGTGGCGAGAAACTACCATTGGTCAAGATGACAAAATTGTGACGAGAGGTGACCTATGGTCAAGATGAGAAGATGGTGGGGAGAAGCGTCAACTGGTAGAGAAAACAAAAGAAATATACAACACAAGAATATTAAACAAGTAGATTAATGCTATAAAGTTCAATTTTTAAAAAAATATGAATTTAAAAAATTATCTTGAAGGAATGTCCCTTATATTGAGTTTCAAGCAATTCGCCAAGTCAGAAATACATACATTCTATAATATACACAACTTCAGTGTGAGTTACTGCTACGAAAATAGCATAGAGATAATTAATTACTAAAAGATCGTCAAAGTTTTAAATGATCAAACTTGCCAGACGAATACGCGATGTGGTTGAACGGACCTGAAAATTGCTCTTCTCAGGGAAATGTAATATGGCAGTAGTGATTGATAGTGAAAATAGGAGCGAAAGGATCTACATAGGACCTCAGAATTGCAGCAGAAGAAAGGGCTTTATAATCATCGAACGAGTTTTCCGAATAGGAAGTATAGTAAAAGTACAACATTGTTGAGCTCTTTGTGGAAGATTAGAGTCAAAAGAGCAAAGTTACCACTAGTTAAATAGCAGATAATAACAAAGACCAGCATTTAGAGAAGATCAGAAGGGTTGTGCCCCAAAGAAAGATAATACATTTTCGAATTCCTGAATGTCAATAAAATGTTAAATCGAAAGATACTTGTATCAAATTCGAGTGTCATTTATCCATAACTTAATCAGCATAATCCGCAGTAAAAATTTAAAAGGCGGTTTTGATGTCAGAAACTAATTTAAAAAAAAATTAAAGTGGTGATTTAATAAGGAAGACCAAAAGAAGACATATTAAAGCAATTATTTTCCTTATCTGCCTTTTTTCTTTTTTCACGTTTACTTGAGAATTAATTTTTATTTATTGCGGACTTTTTGTCCTCATCTTGGTAGGGTTTTTTTTGTTGTTGTTTCTTCTCACTACATTTCGGCCAAATTTCACCTACGTAGTGATAAACTACAAAAAAAAAGACTACCAAGATGAGGACAAAAAGTCCGCAATAAATAACAATTAATTCTCAGATTAAGAAGCTTCATCTCAAAAGGATTCCCAGTCAAGACAATCAGGTTTACTTGGTTTAAAATTCGTATAAAATTAAATAACACCACACAACAAATAACACCCCACAATAATTGCGTCAAAATGACGACTGTGTAGCCCATTGTACGCCAAACTCAGAGTTAGGAAGAGTATCGATTTTGTTAAGATAAGATTCATCTGCTCCAGTCGCGCAAGTGTGCTCTATTTCGGACTGCTACCCTAGGTTTGGTTTGGTTTCTTAGTTTAATGGCATATCAACTCTCTTTAGGTTATTTAATGCCAAAGCCATTCTCCTAAAAGAACAGTAGTGGTACTATTTAATCCATAGCTTGGAGGATAAGGGGGTTTATACCTTTCCCAAGGGTATCTGCCCGAAAGTGAACGTAATAGTGCGACTGGAGTACGAACTCGGGTACTACGATTCCACAGTCCATCGGTTTAACCATTACACCACGAGGACACCTCTGCTACCCTAGGGAAAGGTAGCAACAATTTTACCCCCACACACACACCATCTATTGGTTGAATAGTACAGCTATTCTTTTTCATCATTAGATAATCCACAAAAATCTATATATCATTAGAAATATTCAGGTACAACTTTTCCATCATTTATCAAAATGTTGAATAAAAATATTAACCTTCAGGGATTATTTTAAACTGGGACTCAAACTGCCGAAGCTGGTTGCAACATTCGGAAAGAGAAAAGAAACTAAACACTAACGTTGTTGACTTAAACTAGTTAAATCTTTAATAGGTAGCGAATTTTCCATTGAAATAAATCAGAAAATCGGCCTAACATCACTCATTGAACGTCATGTTTTAAAAAGCAAGATAGATAGAAATTTGATCGACTGCATTCAAACATTCAGCACAATTACCAATATCTGATCAGACATACAAAGGCTCTTAAGGAGTTCTTCATAAATCCTCAGTAAACTAAAAAAAAAAAAAAGAAAAAAAGAAAATAACAGCTACTGTAAGTTGCTACGTACGAGTCGACTTTTTAAATCTGCAAATATCTCTCTGGGTCGATAAATAAGATAGAGCTCAAATCTAAATATTTACTACAGAATAGTTAACCAGCGGAATAGTACCCGTAAGAATCTAGATTTACCATTTATCTTAACCCCCCCAGACCGTCACAATCATTTCCAACTTAGACTTATGTTTGGTAAACCTGTTTGTCAAATTAAGTCATAGATCAGACTGTAATACAATAAGACTGTAATACAAATTAAGTTTTGTATTAACACTATAACACACATCGTTTCCAACATCTGATGAACTGACTGTAACCCGTAACCGGAAAAGAATAACACCAAGATGGCTACTCCAACAACTACGGTATTTATTAGCAAAATATCATGATAGCGCAATACAATTTGAATTCAAATGAGTATAAGCTCTAATGTGTATGATTACCTCAATCATATATGGCTGATGGAAATTTGATTTCCTAGAAAAAAATACGTACGCCATACACAAATGGAGTAATGACAATATAATGAATCAAAATCGTAGTTTACTGAATATATATATATTGATATTATAACTGTACTTATATGGCACAACCTTTAAAAAGAAAGGTCACTTGGCCTACCAGTTACCTACTACATGTTTGTTGCTGGATTAATACGGTAGGTATAGGTCTAATCTAGAATTTTTAGATCGACTTATATGCAAGATCAACTTGTACACAGCAATTTACAGTAAATATTTATTC
The DNA here is from genome assembly GCA_963585895.1 of Sepioteuthis lessoniana. Lineage (NCBI taxonomy): Eukaryota > Metazoa > Mollusca > Cephalopoda > Myopsida > Loliginidae > Sepioteuthis > Sepioteuthis lessoniana. The sequence continues at coordinate 76,289,652 of OY757910.1, read as the reverse complement.
AAATAATAATATTAACAATTACGGTTTGGTGATTCATCGACTTTTTCTAGTTTTTCTTTTTTTATCACAGCGCATTTAGCTTATTTCTTCAGCTCTTGAATTTACAGAGGAAAAACAAAATAAGGAAATAGCTTCAGATAAGATTAGATCTCGCACGTCGTAGTCGAGAAGCTTGCATTTTCTGAATCATTTCTTAGCCATTTAAACTAGAAATTATTCTGAAATTTCATTATTCTTTACATCACTGTAGTTCTGACAAGCTTGATATAGTAGTGCTGCAACAAATATGCCGATATTATCTGGAGATTAAAAAATGAACGATTTTTCGCATATCTTTTATCATAAGTTTTGACAAGTTTATTCATTCATTGTTTTTTCTTTCTATTGAATAAATTTTTTGTAGCTGGTGATTTTTCAGTTTTTAAATAACGGGCTTTCAGTTTAAAAGTTATGTGATGAAAAAACGAAAAAAAAAGCAAGATAAGAGTTAGTCAAGACAAATATTGAAATGTGTAATGATGAAAATACTTCATCTCAGAATCATGAAACAATTGAATTATTATTAATAATAATAATAATAATAATAATAATTACTCCTGGAGAGTTTTTCACATCAGTATTAGCTGATCGTCTTTTGCTGGAGTTTGAGTGACAGCGAGTCTCCTCAACCTACCAGGACTCTTCTCAGTATTCTGGCCGTTCTCAATAATGTAGTCCGGATGGTCTCCACTCGTCCTCCTACCTCCAAGTCCTCCAGTCCCCTAAATAATCATTTGATGACTGTACCAAAAGCACCAATCACGATTGCTATAATTGTCACCTTAATGTTCCATATTTTTTTCAATTCCCAACAAGGTCGAGGTACTTATCCTTCTTTCACTTTCCTTCAGTTTTATTCTGTGTTCAGCTGGGGCAGCAAAGTACCAAATATTGCATGTTCTCTCTTTTTTCTTTTTTTCTGTGATTATTATAAAGTCTGGTCTTCTGGTCAAGATTAGGGGATCCGTTTGTATGTCAAAGTCTTGTTGGAGTTTATGTGTGTCATTATCTGGGATAGATGCTGGTTTGTGCATATACCATTTGTTCATATGGTCAAATTGAAATTTCTTAGACATCTCCCCGTGGATTCCTTTGCCCACCCCGTTGTGTCTAGTTTTATACTCTTGTGCTAACTTGCTGCATTCGCTTATTATGTGATTGACTGTTTCGTCTCTAACACCACATAACATACATTTACTGTTTTGTTGCGTCTTATCTAATCTCGCTTTGATATGATTCGTTCTTATGGCGTTGTTTTGCGCTGTTATTTGAAGAGATAATGTTTCAAGCATATCTACCACAATTGGTATCACTGTCACCTTAATATACCAATGTTTTCTTTGATCTTTTGCAAGGTTAAGTACTTGTTTTGTTTTGTTTTATTTTGCTTTTTTCTTTCTTCTATTTTTACTTTTTAGTCCGTTGGGACCGCAAAATCCACAAAATGGCAAGTTCTTTTTTTTTTGTTAATTTGCACTAGGTCTGCTCTTTTGGTTCGGATTATATAATTAGTTTGTATCTCAGAATCCTATAGAAATTTGTGCGTCTCATTTTTAGCACAGATTCTAGTTGGTTAATTGGTTGTTTGGGTTTCATGGCATATCAACCATTGTAACTTTTTTAAATGCCAAATCAATTTTGATACAAATAAACAGTTTTTTTTTTTCAAACAATTCGGTTTAGCATAAGTACGCAGTTTAAATATAAAACGTATTCTATTTCAAGTGATTCTGTTTAGCATGAGTACGCAGTTTAAATAACAAAACAGTCCTATTACAAGTAATTCATCGATAGTACACTATCAGTTATTACCAGTCGAGGCCAAAGTGGACCTAGAAGCGATAGCAATGGAGTAGGGCTCCGCGTTCCCCAAGCATTGGAACCTCAAAATCAGATTGTTTAGTATCATATCCTCTGCAGATGTGCAGTCGGTGTATTCTATAGCCCCAGCCGACTGGGCAAAACGGATTCTGGTTTGTGCATATATCATTTAGTAATATAGTCAAATTTTAATCTCTTGCACAATTACCAATGGATCACCTTCCCTACACATTGGTACAGAGACTTTTTACTTCTTTTAAACTAGTTTGCTATATATGCTTATTATGTGATTAATTGTTTTGTCTTTGTCATCACATAACTTATGCTACCTTATCAGTTGCGTATTATAAATTTTTCGCTTATTATCATTTTACTTCTTGAGAGATTTTCGCATCAGCGTTAGCTGATGGTCTTTCACTGAAGTTTGAGTGACAGCAAGTCTCCTCAAGTCTCCAGGACCCTGGCCGACCTCAATGGTGCAATAGGTTGGATGGTCTCCACTCGTCCTGTTATTTCTATGTCCTCCAGTCCCTTTCATAATCCTTCAGTGACTATACCAAGATCATCAATTACAATTGGTATAAATGTTACTTTCATGTTCCACAGTTCTTTTTATTCCCTGTCAAGGTCGAGGTACTTATTCTTCTTTTCACTTTCTTTTAATTTTACTCTGTGGTCAGCCAGGACAGCAAAGTCCCCAATTTTGCAAGTTCTCTTTCTTTTGTTGATCATGATAAAATCTGGGTGTCTGGACGAGATTAGGAAATCCGTTTGTATGACAAAATCCCATATAAGTTTATGTCTCATTCTCCGGGACAGCTGCTGGGTTGTGCATATTATTATTACTATTATCATTATTATTATAGTGGGGATGGTGGTAGCGGTGATGGTATTGTTGTTATTGCTTCAGGTATATTTGCGTTTGCATACTGGGAGTTATGGCTGGAGACTGAGAAATTGAAAAACCTTGCATTGTTTTTTTAAGTTGTTATATTGCTACACGTCTACAACGCTTAAGCAAATAGCAATTACTTCGTCTTGGGTCTTATTGGTTTGGACTTTCAACTTACTTAGTAAGAAAATTGCACTAAGTATGCAGCAAATCAATCTGGTACCAAACAGGACAATAAAAAATTGAACTGGTCTTTTCTCTGGTTCCTTTTTTTAATTCTTTAGTCACGTGTATTTATATGTGAGCTATAGGATCTGTACTCTTTTTATTTTAAGCGTGAAATCTGCATAAAATTGGGCATTTTTACTATCTGCCATTTTGCTTTTGAGGACGTACCAATTTTTTTTCTCCATTATCCATAGTTGTTTTGATCGTACAGTACTGTTTGGAATATCTTTTTGTAGTTGAGGTTGATATTTTTCAAGCTTTTCTCTATTTTAACAATAAAGGTAGTTTTTGACGCTGCATACATATTTTCACTCAATACAAGTTTTCCACATGAATTTTAACAGATAGTTCTTCACTAAAGCGTGAATGACAGCAAATTTCTTCAGATTTCTAGGACTCTTATAAGTAATATAGCTGATCTTAGCAGTGCTGTGGTCTGAATGGTCTCGATTCTTCCTCTGATCTCTGGTTCCCTTAGTGTGTTCAGGTTTCCAGGACTCTTCTTTGTATTCTAACTGATCTTAATTGTGCTGTGGTCTGAATGGTCTCTATTCTTCCTCTGATCTCCAGTTTCCTTTTCAATCGCTTGGAAACCGTTCAAAGCATGCAAAATACAATAGCTATCAATGTCACTTTCATGTTCCACAGCTTTTTAAGCACAATGGCAAGATCCGAGTATTTGTCAATCTTTTCGGAGACAGCAAAATTTATTAGATGGCTAGTTCTTTTGTAAATTTTCTTCTGAGCGGGATTGAAATAACTAATTGTATTTAAATGTACCAAAGAACTTTATGAATCTCATTTTCTAGAAGAGATTCTGGTTTCTACATACATCTTTTGTCACTTTAGTGAAATTTTTATCTCTTGCACAATTCCCAGTGGATCGCTCTTCACTACACACTTAAGCCTTGTCTTAAACACCCTTTGTACAATTTTGCTACATTAACTTAATATGTGATTAACCGTTTAATTTCTGTCACCACATAACTGTCACGTGATATGCCACTGAGAGGGGAGAAGTAAGATTTAATCTCCCTTCCCCTTCTGTGTTTGAACTAACTGCCCAGCGACTGACCGTAGGCAGTTGGGAACGAAGGTCAAACTACCTGCACTCCATAACCGGGAGGACGGAGAAGGAATGTAGTTCATTGAGTAGCATGACCGAATGAGGTGGAGGAGGAGGAGGAAGAAGCCAAATGATTTTCGTCAGAGGAAACAGGGATAAAGAATTTCAGTTTTTAGGACGGAGGTCGCCGTGAAAGGACGTGCTAATATGATCCCCAAAAATCCCGGGTACCTCGCCCGTGAAAAGAACTGAGTTTGGAGACAGAAGTCGACGGATAAAGAGGCCGGTTTTCTGCCCGCTCCGGGGAAAAGAGCGGAGCAGAATCCTTGGAAAAGAAGATAGCAGGTGCCTTCCAGCCAGGTTCTACAGAACACCGCTCACCCGTAAAATATAAGAATCAGCAAAGTAAAGCAGCTAAAAGATAAGTTCTTCTTAAACTGTTTTTCCTCCTAACCCTCCCAAATATTTGAACTTATATGTATTCAGAAAAGGAAAGAAATAGACTGAAGAAATTCGTTTCATAAACTGTAAACGAACAAGTGGCCTTGACTACCTTTCAAGTTTTAAAAGTAAAGAAAGAAAGAAGAAAGAAGAAAAGGACTGTCGAGAGAGACATTTGTGTTTAAGACTGTCTGCTAGTAATATAGCCGGCACCTTAAATATTTGTTTGGTCCTCGCCTATCAAAATGTTGTTGTAGTTTAATATTTCCCTTATATTAAAATATATTCGTTGTGTTGTTTATCTGTCGAGTTGCCTTCTTTTCATATATCATTTTCAGCTTCATTCGCTTCAATTTATTCTCGCTAAATGTCTTATTTGCCTTTAAAAACATTGCATGGGAAATTGGAATTGCTGACTACAGTGAATAATATTTTATCTCAACCTAGAAGTCCATGTTTTCCGTTATCCGAGGGGGTAGGAAAACGAAGTGGCTTGGTGGGTGTGTGTAACGTGAAATTTGGAAACCCCCTTGCCAGCGGCGGTCAGTCTAGCTCCAAATTAATGTCAATATTATTTACCAGTTACCTTATGCTCGAAACAAGAGTCTTGACTAGGACTTATTTTGCGGAGGGTCAAGTGCCAGACTACCACGACGTCACACGTGCGTAAAATAAACTCTCGTTATGAGATAAATATTTTATGCACCGTCACATTACCTTCTCTTTGTATTCAACCGTGTATTATCAATTTATTTTTGCACATCTTGCGAGTTTTTCCCGCCAATTGTAACTAGTTGTCTTCCACTGGAGTTTTTGTAACTTCAAGTCACCTCAATTATCCGGGACTCTTCCAAGTATTTCAGATTATCTTGGAAATGCTTTGGTCTAGATGGTCTCCATTTCCTCAAGTCTCCTTCTCAATCCTTGGAAACCATCCCAAGCGCGACAGCTATAACTTAAATAACTTACACTTCCTATGCAGTTGGATATTTTTAATTTTCCCTTTAACCCAACTGATCCTTATGGCGTTGTTTTGTGCTGATATGACAAGAGATTGAGTTTCTTTCTCGAGATTTCCCTTCCGTAGCAAGGTCCAGTTCTTCTTCTGACCAATCTTGCCAGTTTGTCACTTCAAATATCCATACAATTGTTTGTGTTTTTTACGTTTATGTTTCTTATTGGTGCTTATCTGTTCTAAAAAAGCTTCTTCGTGCCTAGTCTCATTCTCGTTTTGCGCTTACTGCATTTGGTTATAATGTGATTGATCTTTTGGTCTCTATGACCACATAATCAAAATCTACTATTTTGTTAGTCTTGTCTATTTTTCTTTAATATAGGTCGACCGTGTAGCGTTGTTTTGTGCTGTCCTCAGAAGAGATTCAGTTTCTCACTTGAGGGTTCTCTTTATTAGCAAAATCCAGGTTTCCTCGTGTGAGATTTTACTTGTTTGTTGCTTGAAATATCTAAACAGTTGTTTTTCTTCCAATGTCCATTTTCTGGTTATTCTTATTCTTTTGATGCTTGTGTTGTCTGTCGTGTTTCTGGTTTTTATAATCAGTTTCCTTTACATTTTTACTGGAAACCTTGAGTCTTTGTATCGATGCACCTCTCTTAAGATTTCCCTTTCTTAGCAATATCCAAGTTTTTTCGCCTATGATTTCGCTTGTTTGTCGCTTGAAATATCCATACACTTGTTTTCCTTTCCATTTTAATTTTCTTGTTATTGTTGCTCTGCTGATCATTGTGTTGTTTGTGTTCGCTATAATTATTTTTTCCTTGCTCTTTCTTATGTAGTCTTCGAGTAATCGTAGCGATATATCAACGCTATCTCCAATGCTGGCGAGTTCTGGTCCGCCTTTTTGTAACACATATAATCTAAGTTGTCTGTGGGATGAAGGACCTTATGAATCATCATTAGTTTTCTTGTTCTCTGGTCCATTTGTTCAAGTTCCTCCCTCGTCCACTTCAAGAATAGTCCCGAGTATCTTACAAGGGGGACAGCACAAGCGTTTACCGCTTTAATGAGATTTTTAGTACATTGTTTTCAATTAGTATCCACGCATTAATTAAGAAATACTTTTTTTTTTCTTTTAGCTCCACTTATTTGAAGGTGTCCGCTTCCAGTAATTCTCAAGTATTTGTAAGTTTTCTTTTCTGCGAGTATTCGGATTTTTCTTGGTTTGGTAGTTCTCTTCTTTCTGTCATGTGTTGTTTCCTGCTTCTCATCATTAGGATGGGGCATTTTTTCATGCCGAAAACCTGAATGCATATTCTCGCTGCCTGTATTAGGCTTTTAATTCTTTTCCTCCTTAGCAAACAGTTGGATGTTGTTCATTTAGTAAGTTTGTTTCCATAAGTTCATTTCCTAAGTATATGATTGCGTGGCATCATCGGTATCATAAATGGTTATTGTGATAGTGCATCTCCCTGGAAGATGAATCTCTAGATTTTCACCTCAGCTAAGCTTTTTCTTCTTGCTGTAAGTTCCACTCTCCAGTTTTTGATAATTTTCTCGATAAACTTTATGACTTCGTCGGATATCTCGTACAGCTTAAGACAGACTATAATCCAGATTTGCGTAACTATATCATATGCTTTCTTGTAATCAATCCATGCCATAACTATATTTTTGCGTCATATTTTGCTCCGTTTGAGGATTTTTTTATCAATTTACAGTAGCTCTTTTGCTTCTCTGGTCCCCTTGCGGCTTCCTTTTGGTTCTTTCGGTGGCTTATAAATGAGTAAGTATAGGTGGAGATGCCCGTGGTGTAATGGTTATCGTCGCACGAATTGGACACGGCGATACGAGTTCAAAATCCTGGACGACACTGATTGCATTTCACATAGCACTAATACCCTTGGGAAAGGTATGAATCAAATTATTCTTCCTCCAGCTATGGGTAAATAGTAGGGCTGACTAGGTTCTTCAGCCTTGCAGAGGCAACTAGTCTAGGAGAACGAAAACTCTGAATTCAAACCTTTTAAACTCCGCTAAAAAATGACCTTGTGTCATATCCTGCCCAAGCGGAGGGGTTGGTAAATAAGATAAATGAGTAGTAAATCTCCTCCCTTAATTGTGCCATTAATGGTTTCCATATTATAGGTAGGCACCTTATACGTCTCTAATTGTTTGGGCGGTTCCTTTTGTGGGGTATTTCTGGATCAGGGTGTTTTTCTTCTTTTGGATATCCATTCAGGTATGTCTGCTTTTTCTAAACATCTATTTATTTTGAAAGCCAATCTGTCATGGATTTTAAAACCAAAATCCATGTATATCATCATGACCTGGAGTTTTTTTTTTGAGTGATACTCTGCGAGAATCGACGTCTATTTTTGCCTTTGGGCCTTCTTCCAGTTCTTGCAGTTTTTTTCCATGTTGTTTATCCATTCGGCTTTTCTGTTATGATCTCTACGTTCCCATATTTTGGTCCAAAATTGTTTTGCATCCCTCGCATTCGGTTGTTGGTATGTCTTCGCACCTTCTCCTCTTTCTTCCTGGTATAATTTTCTTTCGCTGTTTTGGAATGTTCAGTTTTGTCTGTATTATTTGATCCTGTCTTGGTATCTTTTTAGTCTTCGTTCTTTCGCCAGTACCTTCTGTTGTATTGTTTGTTCTATTCAGTTGCTTTGCTCTTTTCGTCCCAACATATTCTCGCGTTTTCCTACAATCTAAGTATTTTTGCTTGTTATCGAATATTTCTCATTTGTCTTTCCAGTGAGATTTCCCATCCAGGTTTTAAATGTTTGTTCGTATTTTTAAAGGAGCCCCAGTTTTTTCGCAGACTAGTTTTTCTCCAGCATAGATTAATTCGTTTAATTCCATGATGTTGCTCGTTGAGATATATGATAATTCGTTTATATTTTTAGTTTCTACCTTGACTGCTTTCCAATATTGATTCCCGAGAGCTGGTAATATGGTTTTCTTTTTCGATATGATTCTCTTCATGGTCTCAATACTATTTTTCTTCTATTGTTTGTGTTTGTTCTTTATTTAGGTGTGTGATATTTCATTTGTTATTACTATGCAGTTCAATTCGGTTAGAGTGTAGTCGTTTTTCGGTATTCGCCGACTCGATTGTATTCAAGTATTGTTGATATGTTTCTCTATTTATCTGTTGGTGTATTTCTAATATTTCAAAATAAAACAGCCTTTCTTCATTATCATCCTAGCTTGGACAGAGAGTCTTTGGCTTGTATCAAATCTTGTGAATTCTTCCCAGATTTCTATCGTTTATTTTCTATGCCACCTTAGCATAGGGCTGCTCCAAAAATAGCATTGAAATGTAAGTTTGTTGTCTTCTGCAGTCTATTTTCTGCATTGAGGTCTCTGATTTAAGAGGTTCCTGTCGCTGGAAAAAGAACACCCAACATTCGCAGGATGCCACCATATCCCCGATGGCTATCAAGGGAGCACCTGCCAATCATGACACCCAGACCTGTTGTCTGTGTCCCGGATTGAATTTCGTTTTGATTAGTCATGTTTTTCATGGGTAGTATATTGTGGCTCTACCAGACCCAGGGGTTGGTTGTCATCTGCGCTCCTGACACACATGTGACGAATTTCTCTCATAGTAACAGAACTCTTAAGCGGCTCATAAAAAAATTCAAATTTGTCAAGTTTTAACTTAGCTGAAGTACAGCGGCACTACTTCTTGCTGTATCTCTGATGATGCTAAATCTTTAGCTATTTGCTGGTATTTTTTTATTGAGATGTTGGCATTGTGGAATCTTGTTGTTGATGAAGTTAGTCACTTGAGTAAGATGATAGTTCTAGTTTTTCCCTATATTACAGCTAAATTAACTGAAACTAAGGTCGTTTGTTCAAACATACAGGTTGCAGAAGTATTAGAATTAAACATAATAATAATAATAATACCGTCAAAATAGAATATGCTGCTAATTTCCAAAATTTGGCATAAACTGGACGAAAGAGTTATCACCATGATTTTGACCGCCCATTTTTGGATTTTGACCCACTCGTTAATGAACGATTCCGTTTTCAGGTTTTTTCGGCTTATTATTCTTCTCATCTTCTTTCTTTCTCGACCTCTTTCTCCGATTCATATTTTCAAATGCTGACAGAAATTTTAACAATATACTAAAAGTTTGTCATTTAAATATTCTAGCTGTTGTTAATTCACCGCCACCTTTTACTCCTAATTGCTTTCATAGAGACATACTCTCCTAAATTAACTACATTCCTGAATTCTCACGCAAGATTATTATTATTATTATTATTATTATTATTATTATTATTATTATTATTATTATATTTTGCATGTCTATGCGTGTCTGATATAAATAGGTTTAAACATTTATTTAAAAATGATATATTGATACTCACAATACACAGTTTTGTTGCAAAATATTTCAAGTTTATCATTAAGGCTTTTGTTAGCACCGGTTGAGTCAAGATGTCAAAAATAAAAATGTTAAGCAGGCATGTAGTATGCTTGAATTTTGTGAAACAGATTCTTAACGAAATATATTCACGGAACTGGGAATTTTAAACAACAGGATGTTTGCCAAACATCAAAAGTCTTGAGAGACCGACATTAATCGAAGAAATAATTGGAAAACGTCCATGCTAATTATCTATGCACAAAATAAACAGCAAGGACTGGTTATGAGTGATTAATTCCCCAAAAAAGTGTACGAAAATTCTGATGCACTGCGTAGTCTATGGGTCTATAGAGCGTGTAATTTTTAGCTACAAATCAACACTAAGTATCAGAAAAAACCCTCAATTGTGATTGACTGTATCTTAAAAAACTTTTTTAAAATAAATCTTTGAAAAGGTCTATTTCTTTTGTAGGCAGTATATATATATATATATATATATATATATATGTGTGTGTGTGTGTGTATGTGTGTGTGTGCACTTTAAAATGAATAGGTCAGCAAGTGAATTTGATTTTAGGTTTTTTATTTTATTGCTCTATTTTGAACATTCCATTACTGTATTCATAAAATCGTTTTGAAACATTTGGGATTTCAGTTTTCTGGTAATTTAATGTTGCTCTTGTGTAAGGATATTCTATCGTTTTGAGGTTGAGCTGACACTATGCATACTTTTTACAGTAGCAAGATCAGATTACGTAGACAAAGTTATTTTTTTAAATTGCGGCTTGGATTTTTATTTTTTATGAATGTTATTTTCAGATATATCGTTTTCCTTCTATGATTATATTACATAATACACAGCTTTTATTCTTGAATTTTGAGACTCCATGCGTTGTATGTTCTCGAAATGTAGATGAGGTGAGTATATGTTTTAAATTTTCAGACACATTTGAAATTCACAGACACAAATCCTGAAATTAAAAATAACTTAAATCCAATGAAATCATTCAACACAATAAAAGCTAGAGTGAGAGCTCAAATCATCATTAACCTCCTGAAAGCGACTCTAAAGTCAGAAACACGTGTAAAAACAAAAAAAAAAAAAAAACCAAATTCATTAGCCGACTTATTTCTTTTAGAGTATTTGATTTTTTCTCATGGGACCAACATTATATATATATATATATATATATATGTGTGTGTGTGTGTGTCAATTTTATATATTTATCCCACACCTCCCCACGAACAGAATGCAACGCCAGGTCAATTTTTAAGCGGAGTTCAGAATTCATATTTTTCTTCTCTTAGATAGGTTGGCATACAAAGATTATAGAAACTAGTCTGCCCTTCTGCTCACCTATAGCTCCAGGAAGAATAGTTAGATGCGTACCTTTCCCAGGGGTATTAGCTCAATGTGAAATGCAAACAGCTTCGCCGTGTTTTTGAACTCAGATCACTGTGTCTATTTCCTATGACGACAATCATGACAACTATAAATCCTAGCTTATTTTGCATCAAGAACATCTATTTGGAGGACACCGAGAGAACCATAATTGCTCACAGGCTATCAATCACACTTTGGTTGAACACACTTACAAAAGAAGACAGACACACAAAAGAGTTATCATCTTTGTTTAATGTCTAATCAACCTTCGGGGGATATTTAATGCCGAAGGCATCTTTGCAAAAGGACCGTAGTGGTATTATTTAATCTATAAGGGGAACGTTAACATGCAGTTCCTTGTGGTTTTAGTCCGAAATTTGTCGTAATAACGCGACAGGATTTCAAACTCGCTTTCTACAATGTTGAAATCTAACACGTCTAGAACTTCTGCGACAGCAATTATTTATTACCGCTGCACAACAGATGGTTCTTTTATTTCTCTGTTTGTTTCAATGCCAAATCGAAATGGGAATAAAAGTATCTTTTCTTGCTTGTGATTTTATGCAAATTCTAAAGAAAATGCCAAAAATATTTTTAGATTCAATAGATTGTGGATCGCCAGTATCATTTCTCATTTGCGTGTGAGTAAAAATCTGTCCAGGTAAATTTACTCGACGGTGTCCTCGGGAAAACGATAAATATGGATGCATTTGAAGAGGACTTTTCCTGAAGCAAATTATCTTTATGACATTTGTTTTTAATTTTTAGACATCTGTGTTGTCAGAGAAAAATCAGATTTAATAAAATATCTTCCTCATTTCCTCTTGCCAACTGAAATTTCTCATTTCTATTTCACGTATGAAGTGAACAAGAAATAAATGTCAGCCGTTACTTAAAAAAATGCTAAACTACAGAATATCCAAAAATTCTCACATCATTACAGAGAATAAAATCTCTTTGGGCGTCAGGTTTGTAGGGCATCCTCAGTGACTCACTGCAAATATGCGTAGTTTATTATGAGATATGTTATTGGCTGAATGTTCCCGTATAGATTTACGGATATCAAAACCGAAAAAAAAAAACAACAATGAAATTGATTTTTATTTTTCCCAATCAGTTTTTGGTTTGCAGCAAGTTTGTGCTAACAAAATGAAATGTTGGAAATGAAGAGAACTTGATGAAAGGGAAAAAAGACTGATTTTTATTTTACCGACCGAAAAAGTTACAAATTAAGTCGAGAAATAACGAAACCATAAAGACGTGTTTGGGTGCAGTAATTTACTAAGCCTTTTGCTTAGATGTGACGGAAGGTCGTATTAATGGAGCATCCAGTGATTCACTCGTAAATTTTTGGTTTGGTTTCGTATGGTTTCTTTGTTTTATGGTATATCAACCTTTGTTGGTTATTTAATGCCAAAGCAATCCTTCGAGAAGAACAGCAGTAGTACTATATAGCCCATAGCTGGGAGGATAAGGGGGTTCATACTTTTCCAAGGGGTATTCGTCCGAAAGTGAATCGTAAAGATTTACTCGTCATTACACCATTCGACGTGGCCAATATGTGTTTGTTTGAGTTCGATCATGTATGCATGTATGTGAGTAAACGCATGTTTCTAGTAATTAAAAGAGCTTGAACTAATCAATAAGCAGGTGAGGCTGAAAATGTTTATATTCTATTTTCCAAAAACTGATAAAACGGACACTGAAATGTTTTCCCTATTTATTATTCTCTGAAAATGAAACAAAGGAAATTTTGGATATGAACGTCGGTTTAAATAAGAATAAATGATACAGTGGATAACTGTAGTTTTTAAACTTTTGATAAAAACAGGTAGCACATCCAACATTTTGATGACAAAATATTCCCTTTTGAGCTGATTATTTTTCGACCGAAGCCTGAAATATCAGACAAAAAATCAGCTGCCATCAATTTTATTTTAAGTATTTGATCTTTGCAGTCTTACTAACATACCAGGGAGTTCCTCATGACGTAATGGCTAAAGTGCTCGACTGCGGCCTCAAAGTAAGTACTATTATATTCACTTTCAATCAAATACTCTTGGGAAAGGTATGAACTCCCCTTATCACCCCAGATATGGATTGAATAATTTCATTGCTTTTTTCTACAAGATGATTTTGGCATTAAATAATAAACATTTAATATGTCATTAAACAAAGAAACACACCAAAAATAACATGCTTATGAAGATGATGGAGAAGAGCAACATTTTTCATTGCTGTTGGTACCATTTAACTTAATCCTTTACCTGAAGATCATCTATTATAGAGCGATGTTTGAGAACATTGCAGGCACTTCAAATTTGTTGTGAATTTGACCATTAACGATTAGCCGCATATTATTGTGATCTTATGCAAGACTAAATAAAATCAAAAGTTATATTCCCTAATCCTATAACTATATAACCTAATTTTACAGAAAAAAAATGTGATTTAGGCACAAGAATAAGTTCCTCATGTTTCCACTTACATTAAAGATATGAAATATTCAGCACACTCTCTTCAGCAATTGCTAATATAAGAATTCCAATCAAATTAAAATACACCTTTCAACATACGAACAGGCATTTCAGAAAAATAGACAGATAATGATCTTAATCCTGCAAAAGAATTATATCTGGAATAAAAGCTTTTCCAGTTCACAGGGATCAAATTATATTGAAGTAATACTAAAATGTAATTCAATGAAATTAACGAAAATCCAAACATAGCTAACCAAAATCCGACGTCATCAAAAAAAATCTTTTAAAACTTATCCTAACTCTTGCCCTAACCATTATTATTTCTTCCGTCTCTTTTCGGGTTGTGAGCTCTTTGTCCTTCCTAAGATAAAATTCAGAATATTTCATTTTGGCACGGAAAATAAATATGGGGAAGCGATTTCAAATTCTGGCTGTGATTTCTTGTGTTCAGTTTGCTGTAAGAATTTTAAGGATGAATCTATTTGTTGTTTTATATGTCTTGTAACGATATATTACGTCGAATTGTTTGACTCTAACATGCAATAATAAATGGCAGGGAAAATTCTAGATTAGAGAGCATATGGGCAACATTAATAGGGACAGTCTTTTTATCATAATCTGCTGGCAGTTCATTTGAAATGAATGGAGAAAACTTGAAAACAATTAAATGTTTTTAGATGTTGTCTCAAGCTCTGAACGAAACTGTTGTAATTACAGGATTAATTATTCATGTAAGCTTTGTCTCGTTTGTTAGAATTGTTCTTTGAAATGGAAAGCACATAAACGTAAAATTCATTACCGCCTTCAGCACCAAAACTAGTACATTTAGTATTCCCCTGAGAATAAATAGCATTGATGTATTGCAATAATGTACTAAGGCTAAAGCAAAGGAAAGGTGAAAATTTCAAAAAAGAGAGGACACATCATTAGACCTTTCACAAGCGATGTGTTTATCGGATAGATAAGAGAAAATGAATGAATAAAAATCCGATGTAAAAATTTACAATTGTTCTTCTTTAAATTGAAAAATTTGCTGAAAATCCTAAATAAAAAATCTTTTCTTTTAAGCAAAAAATAATATCAGTAAGAGCGTAGATACATTTTTTTTTTAAAGAGTTATAACATTCGTGCTGTATAGCAGTAATTATTAGCTCAAAATAAAGGGATATATTTTCTGTGTGTGATAATTCTTTTGTATAGGTATATAACTATGTGAGAGAGAAATGTATTTATTCTTTAAATCATATGTAGTTGGAGACTGATGAAAAGATTTTTTACGCAAAATATATATGCAAACAACATTGGATTAATTTTAAAAAAAATAAAACGAGTGGAAATGAAATGCATTCTTGAAATGAAATAATGTTGATTTTCAATCAAAAGAAATATAACAAAAGGCATTTGAGTAAGCATAGATAATTCAATAACTGCTGTTAGTTGAGTAAGCATGGACAAATCCACACTTACCGAATAAATAATTATTTCTTCACTTATTTGTACGATTTAGGTAGAATTTTTAAAAAGTTGATGACTTGTCTATGAATCTAATTGGCTAAGATATTGTATTGTTAATATTTTTAGAGGGAAAGGATTTCTAGAATTATTTTGGGTTTTGCGATAAGTCAAATATTGTAATCTGCGAAATATCTCGAAATTTAAAAAGTAGCACAAATGCGCTGACTAGTCGATAAAAACAAAATTACTGTCGCAAAAATTACAGCTTCTCGAGTATATTTTTGGCAGAATTTTTTTTTTTTTCGTATGGAAATCAGTAGTGTTCCTAAGCTTAGCGCCAAAAAACGTTGATTAACGCCATTTAGCGTCGAGCTTTTTCATTCTGTTCCTAGTCGACATGGATTATCGGTACACAAAAAAAAGTGTTAATTTTCCTTCTTTTTGTTTATGGTCTCTAAAAAGAATTATTTGTGTGATGATAAATTGATTAAATATCATTTGCAAAGCGAAAGATATTATAAAATGTGGCATAATTAAAGAACCATTTAGGTATCTGCTTCACTAGGGTTATTATGGCAGAACAACCGAGAAGAAAATAACTTCTTCAGCTAATTAGTATTCCGCGTTGGACGCAGTGTACTAATTATATGATGGTCAAAATCATTGAGTTTTGCAAAATTCGTAATCTTTTTATTCGTGTATTTTAGCATAATTTCAAACAATGTATGCGAATTGATCCGAAGATAAGAATAGACAATTATTTTCGTTGAGCTGTTTATAAAACATGGTGGTTATTTTGGTTCT
This sequence comes from Sepioteuthis lessoniana, assembly GCA_963585895.1. Classification (NCBI taxonomy): domain Eukaryota; kingdom Metazoa; phylum Mollusca; class Cephalopoda; order Myopsida; family Loliginidae; genus Sepioteuthis; species Sepioteuthis lessoniana. The sequence continues at coordinate 76,273,699 of OY757910.1, read as the reverse complement.
GTTGTGGGTAGTAATTTGAAAGGTGATTTAAGTTTCTGAAGCTTGCGAGAAAGATCTGTTCAGAAAATCACATAATGCAAGAGAAATAGTTTTCTGTATTTAAACTCGGTATTTCAGACAAAATAACGTATAGTAAGCTTCATATAAATCAAGGATTGCAAGACATTCAAAAAGCATCAGATTACTTACAGTAGTCGTAATAAGTCAGTTCGGTTGTTTGATTGAGTGATTTTAACGGCATGTCAAATCGGCTGGGTTTATTTTATGCCAATGGTTTAGGGAATTGCGTACATTGTATGTTTATTTTTACATTTTCGCTTACGTCCTTGAGAGTTTTTGGCACACTGTAATATGATATGAACCCTTCATATCTTATACAAATAATTTACTAATGAATTTATTTGACCAGTTGATGGTACCCAAACAGGTACAACTACTGGTCAGAGTGGACTTTGGAGTAATGGTAATGGTAGAGTATTTCACACTCTATAGATCAAAATTTCTGAGACGAAGCTTGATGATTTTTATCATTAAGGGTTTTCGGACTATTGTCTTCATCTTTATTGTTATTTCCACAACGTTTCGGCCGATATGTCCCCCGGCCTTCTTCAGGTGTTTGTCGAACTCGGGAACCTTCACGGAACTTCGAACTTCGTCCTTTATTGAATCCCTTATGGGATGAAGTTGAAATAATTGATTGGGCTGAACATTGGAGGATTAGACGCCTTAAGGTATCATCACATTTGTTGGGCTACAATGACCTGCTGAGTAGACCAAGTATAGAGTTGAATACAATATGGGAACCGATAATTAAAAATTTTAGATGAAGGGGAAAAAAGCTGAATATGAGCACAGTTAAAAAATTATACATAATAGCAGTAATCCTAGTCAAGTAAAAACATTACTTTTACAAGTCCCAAAAATTCACTCTGAACTGTCCAGCTGGACACATAGCGTAACGGTTATAGGCGTTGGTTCGTCAGCTTCTAAAGAGACAATCATCTAGAGATTGCAGGTTCAATCCTGAATGCAAGCGAGTAACAATACAGGAATATTTAAGACTTGTACCCAGTTATGGCTTAACGGAATCAGAACAGGCGACCCCCGTGGATTCAATAAAAGAAGTTCGAAGTTCTGTGAATGTTTCCGAGTTCGACAAACACTTGAAGAAGGTCGGGAGACATATCAGCCGAGACGTTGTGGAAATAACAATAAAGATGTAGACAATAGTCCGAAAACCCTTAATGATAAAAATGTACAGATCAAGTTTAGTGTTATACCCAGGATACTATCTTTAAGGTGGTCTTACCTTTTTGCAGACTCGTTGATAGGGTGATGGTCAATTTGGATTGTAAACCAAGAAAAAAATTGCGAGCTTTTAATATAATCTGGTTATGAATACCATTAGAGAAGATAGCAGATCTGATAAATTTGAGTTTGTGAAAAGAAAACGATAAACAATATCAATTTGATCCAAGTTTAAAATGAAAACAAAATATTTTCATAATAATTCATAAAAGCTACAAAATCGAGGTGTTGGGAAGGGCGCTACTCCTTTCTCATGATTGCTCCACTTTACCCTTGATCCTTATCTTATAATGTGTTAAGCAAGGCGGCATCAAGTACCGATTTTTGAATCTTTTGAATGTCTCGACCTTGAACTGAACCCCGGTCTCCTGGACCATTAGTGAACACTCAACTCATTAGGCCAATAGCCCAGTGAATAATTAAGGTAATGATTAATTATATTAATCCTTTTTGTTAATTATATTTAACTATTTAGTTTGGTAAGGATTTGCACTACTCAGTGCCTCTTATTTCAGTGGCCATAGTCAGACAGTGCACTCACACCTCTGTCCGTACGGAAAGGATATGACTATCATCATCTATCATATTAAACTCCCAGACAGGAAATGAGGCCGGACAAGAAGCCGGAGTGAATTGAGTGGTTGGTTGATGTTATACCTGGAAGAGATGATCCTGAGAATTTGATAATTTTGAAAAAGACTTGAGTTGAGGTTCAACCATTGAAGCGAGTTGCTAGGTTTTCGGATCTGATCAGATTAGATCAGTTTGGGTCTCGACCGGCAGAGATAAGTTGAGATCTTAGACACTACAAGTTACGCCGTGCATGGGCGGTGGTGTCAGCATAGTTAGTAAACATAGGATCTTATGAATTGAGTCTCTCTCCACCTGTTGCCAAGGATTGAAGGCAGAAATAAATAAACCCGTTCGTACTGCTTGGATTTGTATCATTATTATTATTGAGATCAAGAGTATACAACATTAGAATTCTCCGACTGTATCTCCTGCTGGGGGGGTAAATCCCCCCCTTCCAAAAAAGCGTGTCCTAGGTATGATACGAAGTTGCATCTTGAAGTGAGGCTCCAGTTCTGGGGCTCTGAGGAGAGTGAAGTAAATCATTATTACTACTTCTCCCAGGTAGTGGTAGTATCTGTTAGGTTCCCATATACGGTGCGATGGACTGCGGAATCGTAGTACGCGAGTTCGTACTCCAGTCGCGCTATTACGTTTACTTTCGGACAAATATCCTTGGGAAAGGTATGAACCCCCTTATCCTCCCAGGTATGGGTTAAATAGCACCACTACTGTTCTTCTAGGAGAATGGCTTTGGCATTAAATAACCTACAAAGGTTGATATGTCATTAAACAAAGAAACCAAACCATATACAGCTCAAATAAATCTGTTTAAGTATTATTCGTATTTGGTAGGACAATGTATAAAAAACCTTCTTTAGAAACAACTACACGAAAATTGTAAATACGAAACTGCAATGAAGGCTATTTCCTAACCTCTTAACATAGAATAACTCTTGACGAGTTGACATGCCGTTAATATCATTGATTAATCAATGAATCTATCATGAATTTGAAGCAATTTAAATGAACATGTCATGTTGATGTGTGTGGTCATTTTGAGCGAATGAATGAGTTTTGCCTGCGAGAAACATATTCTAGATGGATTAAAAATGAATGCACGTATTCGTCTATTAGTTCATTCGTTATTAACGTTTTATCTTTGTTTATATTTCATTAGGTTGTCCGTCAATGTTGACTTTGACTTCCTTACTATCACGGCCGGAAGAAAGTAAATCTGCGCAGGTGAAGAGATTGAAGTGCTTGGTGAGGGATGCTTTTTTTTTTATTTCTCTTTCCCTTTCTCTTTCAGCTCATTTCGTCGTCCTTTACTTCTCTTATATGATATGTATTCTTCTTCCTCTTCCATTTTCAATCTCCTTAATTCAGCTCTCTTCGTTCTCTACCCAACCACTTTCTCGCGGTCTTTCCTTTTCTCGCTCTTCATCTTCTTCTTTTTTATCTTTTTCGCCTTAGAGTCTAACAAGTCTGTTCTTAGTTTATCACTAAACTGCATCTGATGATAAGGCTCCAATTCTTGCGATATCTTGCACTTGGAATAACCCAACATTGCCATTACTCTAAGGTAGAATCTAACAGAGAGTAGTAGTTCCTTTCAGTGTTCCGTCTATGGACCAAATCGATTTTAAAATTATTTGTATTCGATAGGACTGTTTTCAAAAAATCAAAGATAAAATGATGTAAAAATAAGAAACAATTGCACAATCTAAATACAATTCCCTAGCCTTAAAGCTTAAATAACCTTAGACAGGTATACATGCCGTTAAAATCATTTTATCACAATCACATCTTTTAGCTCCTCCGTGCCTCTTCCTACCTCCTTTTTGTATATCTCATTTTCCCTCTTTCTGTTTTCCTCTATCTCTCAGCTTTTACCACATACTCCTCGCTCTCATTTTCCTCCTTAATCGCCCACTCTTTCAAGTTAGGGACATAAATCGCCACCATCGAATATTGATTCATGTCTTCCTTTGTGTGAGATCTGCCCCAATCTCAACTTGACTTGCATCTGATCAACAAAGTACACAAAATAAGAAGGCGTTGACAATTTCTGTTAATTATTTTATTGACAACTTCGAAGTTGCGGTGTGGGTTATTATAGGTATAAAAATATTAGAAATAAACAAAGAAATAAAGAGGCCCACATATTTGACAGCTCAGGCGAATGATTAGAGCCAGTATTTGAGCATTTCGAAAAGGAACCTTAAAAGTAATTTGATATCCCTGCTGCCGCATAACTTACCAATGTAAATAATTCTGCAATGAATTTAGTGGATGTCCTGCTGAGTATTTTGTAGGGAATAAGTAATCATAAGACTGGGGAATATTTTTTTTCTTTTAGATTAAGCAGACAACCCAACAGCATTATCACTCTCATTTCCACACTTCTTAATCTCTCTCTCTCTCTCTCTCTCTCTCTCTCTCTCTCATAAACAATCAATATATCTATAGATAAAGGGAAAAATATTTCAAAATATCCAATTCAAAGATTTTAGTTTCATGCCTCTTTTGATATCCTCCTTTAATTGTTATGGATTTGATTAACACTACTGCTAACACAAAGCACGATAGTGAGAATCACAGACTGGAAATTCGATCAAATATTTCACTTACTAGGAACTTTCGACGACGTATTTGCTTGCAGCGAAATGAATTAGCTTCTTACTGAGTTGCGAGATGAACACTAGAGTAGCTAAAATGTCCCAGGGGTGTCTTCATTAAAACACATATCCTACGGCAATTCAATCTTGATTGAAACTGCTGCCTGTACAATTATTGATTCGAAAAGTCTCCTTCGTAATGAAATGCTGCGATTGTTAGTAGCCTATGTGAGAAAAGCGCATATGAAATTCAGATTATATTTTATCTCGAGAGAAGAGATACAGAGAAAAGAGGGACAATGAGTTTAGTACGTGCATGTTACGTTAACACTTAGGGAAATGAAGGAAGTATCAGACCTTATTTGAACAGCTTCGTGTTTCTGTAACTATTTGTAGAGACAATGATATGAAAAGGTTACAAGATGATTTGATAGTCAAGTTAGACGAAGAAAGGTAAGTCAAGCCCAATCTAAAGAAATAAACGATGTTGAATTAAAATTATGATTAGTTATTGACTATTAGAAGAACAACAATGTTGATGTACAAAAATATAATTTGCTTTTTTCTTTTCCTTTTATTACTCGAAATTTACGAAATAGTAAAGTGAGGGAGAGAGTCGAATATGGCCAAGGTGTACACAAAGGGCAAGATACGAATCTTCAGTGAACCGATTCTTCTTCGTTCTGCTTTCGGGAGACTGGTGCAGGGGGCACGTAAACTAAAATGGTTGGCGACCTTAGTCGAGAGTGACCCGAAGGCTCCCTTTTCAATAGCTACCACACCGAGATTTAGACGAGGTTGCTACTCCTTTCCTTTAATTGCACCACTTTGCGCTTGATCCTTACCTTATTATGGTGAGTGTTAATCAGGGTGGCATGAAGTACCATTTTTTGAGTCTTTGATATGACGCAGCCTGTTATTGACCACCAGTCTCTCAGACCATTGGTGAACACTCTACAAAGGTGCCTGATCATCGTAATTTCTCCTTGCTTCTCTACTTTCACGAGTCCAGTATAGGACCATCTCAAGGCACTTAAATCTACGTTTCTACACACTTTTCTGCTTTCACGAGTCTGGCACAGCTCAGGCTTTCGAGAGTCTCGTCAGGGCCACCTCAAGTCACCGAATTATCTTCGTGTCTACTTGCCTGTCTATTTCCAGAGTCTCGTATGGGCCATCTCAAGGCACTGAAACACTTACGTTTCAACTTCTCTGCTTTCACGTGTCCAGACACGTGAAAGCAGAGAAGTAAGTTGAAATCTTAGGCTTTTCTCCATCTCTCAACTCTGGGCAGTCAGGCGCAAGGCCAACGCCAAGAGCGGCATAACGTCTTGTAGCTCTTCTGCTGGTCCTCTTCGTTTTCTGCTTGTCTCTCCTCGTTTTTCTACTTTCGCGAGTCTCGTCAGGCCCATTACAAGGCACCAAATCATTTTCGTTTCTACTCGCTTCTCTACTTTTGTGTGACTCGTCAGGGCCATCTCAAGGCTCAGAACCATCTTAGATTCCCCTAAGTTCTCTGCTTTCGTGAGTCTGGTACAGCTTTGGCTGTTTACAACATTTAAATCCTGGGCTGTCCGGTGCAATGCCTGTGCCCAGTGCGGCATAACGTCTTGTAGCTTATCTGCTGGTCTTCTTCGTTTTCCACTCGACTCTCCAGGGCTCGAAATCTTATCTGGTTTATATAATTACCCGGACGCTCACACAATCCACGTGGTCACACATCTCGTCTACTCACTGCGTGTATATACGCCTTCTATCTAGGAAGTTACCCACGCAATTTACGTGACACTTCCGCTGTGGAAACACGTACGTTATGTTTACTTTAGGGGAACACGTTTATTTCCTGTTATGCTACCCAAGCTATGTAAGCGGCATGTCAAAAGAGGTATTCTGGTCAATATTCAACACTTGGAGGGCAATGCTACACAATTTGTCTCTCTTAGAAGAATATAGTAACTTCTGACATGGATAAGAAAACGCAACCATCTCAAACAACAAACAGACTTAAATAATGCCGAGCATAAAAATAGTGTGTGGCTGGTTAGGCTGGGAAAACGCAGTCGCTCTAACCTTGAAAAATTGGATGCAATTCATTGGCTCAGGACAAAAATTAGTGTCCTTTTTGTAACCGGTATCGTGTCGATTAACTTGATCAAAAGAAAAAAAATGCGAGGAATATATCACCTGACACTTCTGACTCTAAACCACTGACTACAAATGTTAGTAAAGATTAGTGATTCACTTTTAATTATTAATCAGAAAACTGATATAGGCACTCCACACCTTCAAACCTGACTAACTATTAACAATAATTTTTGGTCTGGTTTGGTTTAATGGCATATCAACCTTTGTAGGTTATTTAATGCCAAAGCCATCCTTGTAGAAGAACAGTAGTTATACTATTTAACCCATAGTTGGGAGGAAAAGGGGTTTATACATTTCCCAAGGGTATTTGTCCGAAAGTGAACATAATAGCGCTACTGGAATTCGAACTCGCTTATTAGGATTCCGCAGCTTTAACCATTAAACCACGAAGACACCCCCCTCAATAATTTTAGTCAACCGTCACATTTTTAACATTATTCCTACGTATTTATGGTAAAAGAAGAGAAGCAGTATATTCTTTTGATTCAAGAAAAGTGTTATTTACTTTCAATAAAATGATGTTTCAATTTATTCTGTAATAAGAAAATTATCGGAATTTTAAAATGGAAATCAATTACCTTTTTTTTAAAAAATATTCCTTGAAATCGCAGTTTCTATTTTCTAATTTTCTTTTTGCCGCTTTAGCATCGTTCTTGGCAAAATCAACTGAAAGATGCGAAAGGAAATATTTTAAGATTATTTATTTTTATCGTTTAACTAACATATATTATTTCAAATTTACCCGGAGATATTTATAAAATGAAAATTAATACTGATACAATGTCTTGATATGGCAAATCATCTCATAGGTACGACGGAATGATATCTTCTGCTTTGAATCTTTTTAAAATATTTCGCTGTCAGGAATTATGTCTTATTGCAAAGACATTTGGTTGATATAAAAGATTTTACATCGGTTCTATGAATGTCTTTGAGTAAAACTTGTAATGATATTTTCCTACTCTAAGTTATATAAATTTATTATAATTCCTTGCAGAGATGAATATCTGGTGACTTGTTCAGTTTCTAATTTATCTGGGGAATCTTTTGAGGTAATAAATCTTGTTTTGCTGTAATAGATTTGGATGTGACGTCTCCAAAATAATCTTGAGATTATATTTTACCGTTTTAATTTACGGTGGCCCGGCGGCTGGGGCCGTAGAATACATTGACTGCATCTCTGCAGAGGGGTAAAATTCTCTCAGTTAGTGTCCTGGATATGACACTAAACAATCAGATGGTGAGGACCAAATAATACTGGAGTTTTGTGGAATGTGGAGTACCTCTTCACTGTCATCGTTCCCAAGTCCACTCTGATCCGGAGTGGTAGCACCTGAGAGGGTCCTACCCATGGGTCGAATAGAACTGTTTGATATATAAACTGTACTCAAAGAAATGACATATGCTAAATTTAATTTTTAGAAATAGAACTGTTTGATCATTTAACTGTGTGTATCTACAAAGTGTTTTTACAAATCCTGTATTTAATATTTAAAAAAAAAGATGTGGCATTAAATAACCAACAATGGTTGATATGCCAGAAAACCAAACTAAACCAAACCTAATTTACGTGATGATGTCTTCCTAAATGAAATATTCTGCTAATATCTCTCTTCTACACTTTTAAAAAAGTGCACAACTGCAACAAGTCATCATAAAATGTCTTCTAACTATTCTCCTAATGTCTTGCACGAATAATCATCTCTTCTTTCCAGCTTTAAATCTACTTACTTGTCAGAAACATTTTCAGAAAAAAATCAACATGAATTTAAAGTAAAAGAGTGAATAAAAAGTTTTACAATATTTTGTTATGTGCTATATATAATGTGACCAAAGTAGTTCAATTGATGGGAGGTACCCATTGTGATTGGTAATATCCCGGTAGTTTGTGTGCTGGCACCGTAGTGCATTGATTCACTCCAAGAATAATTTCAAAATCGAACAGATGAAGGTGCCACGTTGTCGAATTCAGGAACTTATACTTTATAATTTCGAATTGTGCCATATGTCATAAAACCAGCAAAAAGCATTTATTTCGTGACAGGTGATATTTCATTTGATCACAATACACAAACCAAATTGTTCAATAACTTTCACTCGGGTTAAAACAACCTTGATAATCATACAAGTTCAAGTAAACTTAAAACCGTGAATTCCAAAACGTTTCTCAAAGATATAGAGAAAAATATCACAATCCAGTATTGTTCATCCCTTTCATGACTTCTGCAAAAGTATCACGGGATGCTGAATTGTATCTCACGTTATGAAAACATTGCTAAACTTTTGACTCAGTTTAGTAACGATCTAATCTTGTATTTATCTTTACTCTTCTTTTTTAAAGTCTTAGTCATTGCTCAATGTTTTGAAAACACGTCAACATTTTGTCTTCATTTCAACCAAGGCCATATCATCTTGCTGATAATTAGTTATATAATTAAAAACCTAAAAAAGTAAACGTAATAAAAAAAAAACCCAAATGCTCTCTTCTTTATTCTGTGTTTCTTTAATTAAACATTTTTTCTCAGAAGTTGTTAAAATTTATTTTCAATTACAGAGATAATTCACTTTTACTTGAATTATTTTTTCACCGTGCGTGTAAAAATTATGGCTAAAATATATTTGATAAATGGAATTTTACACACTGAAAAACTCACATAATTATTTACTAAAGTTATATCTGTCTGGTACAAGGACTCTTTATTGGAGCACCTGATGAGGATTAAATCCGCGCTTACTAATGCTAGACGCCCAACTAGCAAATCTTTATGACTGGTGTGTTGGATTATACATACAACTTTTCTTTTGGTTTCGTGTTTTTCATTTGATTAAAATTTGTACTGATCACACATTGTTTTTTTTTTACAGAATGAAGTTAACTACGATAAAGAACAGAAAAACATTCAGTGATCCTATTCTAAATCGAAGATTAAACCAATTATTCTTAATGGGAATCCTTAAGATATACAATAGCTGATTTTTTCGATTTTTCGTTGATCTAAAGTTTGATCGTAAATATCGACTTAATATAATAGTCCTAACATTCTACTTTAGAAAGAAACGCAATTCTACAATCATCACGAAGCAGGATTATTTTTATTCCTTTTCTATGATGGGAGACTGTTTATTCGTCGAGAAGAGTGCAAGATGATGAGAATAGCGTCTCTGATAATCTGTCACATCATTGTTGTTCTATTACAGTAGGAAAATTAGAAAAAATAATGTAAAAATTATAAAGCTTTTTCCAATATAGTAACAACATGTGTTTCATTTCAATGTGCATTCACGTAAGATAAATAATGTTAAAAGTCATCAATTTATCAGTTTAGTTCGAAACTGACTTTTTTAATATCTAACATCAGAGCTCATCTGTTACAACGTTACATCTATAGAAATTTACTCTTCTTTTTGGTTTAGTTCCCTTGGTTTAATGAAACATCAACCTCTGTGGGTTATTTAATGCCAAAACCATCCTCGTAGTACAACTGCAGTGGTACTATATAACCTATAGTTGGTGAGTATGAGGTTCATCACTTTCCTTACGGTATAAGTCAAAAGGTGAACGTAAAAGAGCAACTGAAGTTCAAATTCTCTTACTTCGAGGCCTCAATCCAGAACTTTAGCCATTACACCAAGATTACTATCCTTTTCTTTTTTATTTGATTCCTATAAAGAAGGATGATTAGTCATTTTAGCTAATGGATCTATTTTTCAGATATTTTCTGAGAGGGCTTGTCACTGTACCAGAGGAAATAATCATAACTCATAGAAGAAAATGACTCTTATAAGTTTGTCTCTGCTTCTCCCGCGGCTTCCACCATATCTTGTTGTTCTCCCTTTGGTGCTTTGTGAAACTGAAAGCAAGTGACCTTACAGCTACTGTTGTGCGGGCAGCTGCTATCAAGATTTATTCAAAACAACAGATGGCATCCTTTTGTAGTTCCCATCCTGCTTTTTTTTCCTAACTCTTCTTTTAAAGTTCAGACAGTTCTGCCATACATATGTTAATTCTATCCTTTGTCAATTTTCCTCGTGTGTTTAGTGGTTGTGATGACTTAGACGTTTGCTAGGTACAGCAACTTGTCGCAACAATTGAGAATCATTTTCCATTGGTACCCCCGCATCTTTTCTTCACTTTTCAGCGAATTCTAAAGATCTTTCTTGGGTTTCAACAAGTCTGATCGAGTGCCTTAAATTTGACTAACTATCCAGATCTATCCCTCTGTCTGCATCCCTCAACTGACCACTATGAGTGATTAATCATTAAAATCACAATAATCAACATTGTTGCGATAGGTGATACAGAACATGGATACAGGAAGCTACCTATGGTTGCCTTGTGGTAAACGAGAAGATGTAAAATCTTCTTCACAAAAAAAGAAAAAAAAGTTATAACTACTTGCAGAGTCGGCTTTGGAAGAGGAGTCATAGAAGCTAGTTGTCTAGAAGAAGGGGATATTTTTAATAGCGAAGACATGTTTCCATTGTCTTTATTCTTTGATCATCTCAAGTTTTCTTCTTCTTCTTCTTCTTCTTCTTCTTCTTCTTCTTCTTCTTCTTCTTCTTCTTCTTCTTCTTCTTCTTCTTCTTCTTCTTCTTCTTCTTCTTCTTCTTCTTCTTCTTCTTCTCTAGCTTCTGTTATGTAATATTAAATTTCTAAGGCTCCATTTTGATTTCATAGAATCTACCTGAATATGCGAGTTCAATCCCGGAGCTCAGATTCAGGATCAAGTGAAATAACATTACGACTGAGAAAATAATTAAACACTGAATTAACAGATTCAAGACATTCTAAAGCATAAATAGTGAAATGAACAGAGTCTGCCACCGTGGATTAAATAAAGGATTCAGACCAATATTCTCTGGAGTTAACTGACTTCAACAAAAGACTCCTGAAGAAGGCCGAGGCGTATAGCGGCCGAAATGTTTGTGAGTATGACAATCAAGGTGAGGACAATCGTTTGAACCACGTAAATAATGTAAGTAATAATCCCTCATCTCAGAAATGCAGACAAATGAAATTTAGCAAATAGAATAAAAGACAGAATTTTAAAAAATCTGTAAAGCAGCAAAAGTTCACATCTCAACTGAAAAAGAAAATATTTTGTAACGTTTAAAAAACTTTTCCTTGCATATTTATACTATATATTTTTTTGTCAATTATTGTCGACTTTTGCTTAAATTTTTTTTTCTTTGGCATTTATATATGGAACTTAAATTTTTCTACTTTGAGAGGGGGGTCTAGTCTGACACTAAACTGTATCTGGTGGTGAGGCTCGAGTTCTTAGGAGAGTGGAGTTACCTCTTCGTTACCATTACAGTCAGATCCACTCTGAATGATTGTACCAACAGGGTCTGTTCTAGAGTTTGAAGATTAGGAATAATTGAAATCATATAACAGGGTTGAAATTAATCATTCTAATTTTTCTAAGTTTATTGCCTTAGTTCGCCAGGACTCTTCTAAGTATCATGGCCATTCATAATTGTGTTGTGAGATGTATAATCTCGGTTCTTCCATTTTTTTCCAATTCCTCTAGTTTACTTTCCAAGCCTTTGGGGACCGTTCCAAGTGCTCAAGCTATAATTGGTGTCATCTTCATGTTCCACTGTATTTTTCTGCTCTCAGGCAATATCCAAGTATTTATCAATCATTTAGCTTTTTATATTTTTTCTCTCAGTTCTTTTTCTAAATTATTTTTTGACCACTCAAAGGAAAAACAAAGCCCTAACTTGTCCTTTTTCATTTTTCTTCTTTTTCTTGATTATTTTTTCTTAGCTTATTTCTTCATGTATTTTTAATTCCTCGCCTATAGGATTCCTCGCCTTCAACATTGAATACTTCGTAATAGTTTGTCTGACTCAATACCTTTCGTTCCTTTTATAAAGTAAAAAAAAAAAATCAAGTTTTCTTCTACTGTTCATAGTCTGAATTTTTCATTTTCCTTTTTCTCTTTCTCTTTCACCCTTTTAGAATAAAAAAACCCTTTTCTTGTTGGTTTTTTTTCGTCTTATCCAGATTGGATAGTCATAGTCACAGCAACCAAATTAAATTGTATTGTATAGTCTTTTTCACCCAAGCGACCAATGTTATTATAACACTGTCCGACAACTCTTGCCCTTACATGGGGCATTAAGTCTACCCATTATTATGTCATCATGCTGCGACAAAAATTATTATATATATTTTCTGTCTCATCTTAGAGAGTTTTTATCTCTAGATTACTTTCTTAAATTATGATGTATCTTTGTTTCTTTGTTATCTCGCTTGGTTTATTTTTGTTAACCAGGCTTGTTCATATGCTGTACTTTGGTGTTTACTCTCTTTGTACGACGTGGACTCGCCGTTTATCTTCAACTGGTATTTTAATGGACAACATAGTAAATCTGTTCATATAAATTATTTTTGTATTTTTTTTTATCTGGCTCCTCTGCACAAGCAGTATATGATACCAAGTCAATTTTTTTAAATGGGATTTAACGAGTTTGAATTAAGAGTTTTCCTTCTCTGCTATACCAATTTAAAGAACCCAGTCTGTTTTACTATTTACCTATAAATGGAGAGAGAATAGTTGGATGCATACCTTTCCCTTGCACTATGTGAAATTCAAACAGCTTTTTCTAGAACTTGAAATTGGGTCACCATGCAAATTTCATACGACAACATTCATTACACCACGCCTTAAAATATAATATTGATATTGTATGTACTTGAAAAGTTGGAAGAAGTAACAAGATAAGAGTTTTGCCGATATTTCAGGTCATATCTTTGATAATCAAGATGGCTTTTATTTAATTTACAAGCAAGTGCTTGTAAATGAGATAAAAGTCCTGCTGAGAGAAAGAGAGAGAGAGAGATTTGAACTTGGGTCGCTGTTTCCGTTTACGAAGACGGTAACTATTACTTTTCGAGCGCCTCTATATTCTTTTTTTGAAGGCATTTTATCCTAAAGCTTTAGCTTGATATGCTTAGAGCCCACAGCTGGATCGTCTTAGTTTATATGTGTGAATTGAATGTATGGCAAATGCTTATCATTGGTGTAGATCATGAATATTGTCCTATAGAGGCAATGAGTGAGGATGTGTAAAAGATGGCGTATATCACTCGCCCACTGCCTCTGGGTATCGTTCACTTTTGCACCACAGGAAGTATATGGGGTTTTCAGCTTCTCTATATTCTGCTTTATCTAACAATTTATACGGAATATCTTAGTTACACACTTATTTCGCAGTCAAAGGTGTTTGTTTTGAGTTTATAATTTCTATTTCGATCTTAGTAGGCTAGAACTGCTGATTCAGATAAGATGCATTCTAGACGATCGAACGCGATTTTACGCGGATCATCTCATTTTAATCAAGAATATTTTCTCGTTTAATTGATGTGGAATAAGTGGTTCTTTTAGACTAGAAACTTTGGTATAAACCGACACTAATAATGATGCGTGTCTCTAAAAGCTCTTGCTTGCCTTTTCACTCTATTTATGTCACGACTGAATGTATGGCTTCCTTTTGTTAACTGATTTCTTTTGCGTTAATCCTAAACACAAAGTATTGAGTGTTTTCCTTTAAAATAAAACTCACACGTCAGTCCTTTTAACAGGATATTGGGTTTTTACGCCACTTAAGAACTTATAAATGCATTAATCTTACCCTTTCTCCACAAGCAGGTTGCGACACCGCGTCAAACCATTTTTTTAAAAATGGAGTACAGCTGGTTTGAATTCAGCGTTTTTTTTGCCATCTAGTTTGGTTGTTTAACTAACGCTAAAGAACCCATCCTCTCTTACTATTTACTCATAGCAAGATCATTGGCTCGAAATGAAGCACAAACAGACTCGTTCAGGATTTGAACGCAGGTCACCAAATCGATTTCTTACGACGATAACTATTACGCAAATTGACTTTGCATTCCAAGTAATTTTCCACCGTATCAGAGAGCGCTATTATGTCATCTAAATACGCTATAGCTTATTTGTTTTCCTGACGATAAAATACTATATTCAATAGTTCTTGGAAGAAGACAAAAAGGGTAGCTAATCTAAATAGCACAATAAAGAGAAATAACCCCTTGTGACAAATGAAAGCATTTTCTCCATTGTCCTCCTCAGGTAAAACAATTGGCCAAGGTTCAAAATGTAGATGACATTAGTATTTCTAAAGTATTTGATTTGACTTGCGTTATTTTATTTTACGCTGAAGTTTTCTAAAAATCAACGCGTTTAAATTTGTGATAAGATGTTTTAGAAGATGCAAAATATCAGCTTGAAGATTTATAAAAAAACTGTTCTCTAGTCTCATAAAAATAATGCGTCAGCAGATGAATATCTGTTCAAATAGAGATAATCTATTTGCATCGGATTTTATTCTTTATTCACATCGGTTACTTCGATCTTGTTTCAATTCAACGGATGCTTTTCTAAAATCGGTTCTAGCAAATAGATGAAAACTTTGCCACAAATGAAGATGAATAGATGACCCTCATGTCCACTATTCCAATGCTCTGAAAAATGAATTATTACTCTGATAAAAATAGTGAAATCATACAAACCTGATTACGATAAAAAAATATTTATGGTTGTTATGGACAGAAAATAGTGTTTGCAGTGTGATGTTAATATATATATATATGTTTGCAGTGTGATGTTAATATATATATATATATATTTGCATTTGTTGACTCGGTCGATAGAAATAGAAACATATAGGTAGAAACAGACATATGCATACAAGCAGACCCAGGCGGTGAGAAATAGAGAAAGATAAATACATAGATGGATATATACTGAGACAAATATTTGAACAAACAAGATAGATATTAATACATGTACACAGACAAATTACGAGCAAAGAAATAATTCCTAGCAAAATATAATAGCACACCTCTTTTGCTCAAGAACCATATATTTCATATATACAGGTTTTACTTATACAATGTTAGACAAACGTGTTCTAACCTCTGTAAATCCTCAAACATTTATTTTGCTATTACTTTTATCGAAGTCTTGTATTTTAATGATGTAATATTAGAAACAATTGGAAACGTAGAGCAAAAACAAAAAGAAGGAATTTCCACAAGCAAACCAGAATCAATTGCCTGACGGCGATTTTCGTTCATTGTGTGTCAAAGGTTTTCAAGATTTTCATAGTTTCAGGCTTTTGATGTGTGAACTAAATCGGCTTAGTCTTTATGTTCCACTTTTAAAATATGGAATTTGCTTGTGCACGTGTTCTTATCTGGAGGTGTCTTCTTTACAAACTTCATGTAGCAATGGAACTGTTATGTTGCAGTTTTCACAAAAGAAAAATAGATTACACAATTCTTTGTTCTTTTTATCAATTACAGGAAAATGCAAAATATTTTTACACATACCAGAAAGTGGCTAAGAAGTCAGTTACGAGTGAATTTGTGAAATAACGATGCAATAATGAACTTCGTCGAGTTCTTAAGTTATATTGAAATTCTAACTTTTATGAATGGAGCAATTCTCCAGTATTGCCGCGAAAAAATATGACTGCATGAAAATAAAAAGAATTATAGTTATTCTAGAAATGTCTCTCTATAAATAAGCCCTTTAAAATAGACATGAAAAATTAAATAAAGGAAATTCAATACAAAGCAGTTACCTCGACGCGATTTTAACTGACTTGACAAGATCAACTTGTTTTATTGGAATTTTTATTGGAATTTAAAGGGAATTCTCGTTTTATTGGAATTTAAAGGGAATTCTCGTTGAGTAATGGCTAAAATGGTAGACTGCATCATCGAGATAAACGAGTCTTAACACTAGTCGCACTATTGCGTTCACTTTTGGACTAATACCCTTATGAAAAGAATGAACTCCCTTACTCGCCTTATTTGTGTTAAATAGTGTGTTGTTCTTTTACATGGTTACGCAGTAGGCTGTGGCTGTAGAATACAACGACTGATTCTCTGCATTAGAGCGAGATCGCCAACGATTGTCCTAGATAAAACACTAAACAATCTGATGGTGAATCCCCAGTAATGCTGGAGCTTTGGTGAATGTGGAGCACTCCTTCATTGCCATCGCTCCCAGGTCCACCCTGGCCCGTAAAGGTAGCACTCATAAGGGTCCTATCTATAGATTGAATAGAATTAATCTGCGTACTTACGCTAAACTGAATTGTTTGAAATAGAACTGTTTTTGACAATGAAACTTAACTTACAAGAACTGTTTTTGACAGAGAAACTGTACTTACGCTCATCTGAATTGTTTAAATAGGAACTGTTTGACAAAACAGAATAGCTTGAAATGGAAATGTTTTTGACAGTTAAACTGTGGAGTTCTGCTAAACTGAATTATTTGAAATAGAACTGATTATTTGAATAAAAATGGATTTGGCATTAAATAACCGAAAAAATTTGATAAGCCATAAAACCCAACCAACCAACTTCTACAAGGATCGCTTTGGCTTTAAATAACCTGCGAAGGCTAATATGAGATTAAACAAACTAGCCTTCCAACAAGGCTTTGAACAATGAGTTCGAGGGACAAAAATTTATTCTTATCTAAAGCCAAATTGAAATATACACTTTACACTTTGTGCTTACGCGCGATTTCCTTTATTTAATCTTAATTTGGGATTCATATATTGACTTTTCTCCCTTCTAATAATTGCTCAAAATATCAACCACAATTATTTAACGAACACTGAAAGCTGTCGACGGTCATTACATTCACCTATCAATTACACCGATGCATCAAAGTAACTGACCAATATACTAGGAAAATATTTAAGGAAAAAATATCAAACACTGTCAAAGGTTCTGAAACGAAGTTCTTGCGTACGTAGAAATTAGTAAAATGTGAAAAGTATTGCTCATCTGATGGGTTAAATACGAATACTTTGGATGCTTGTGTATCCAGGGTTTTTAAATGAAGGCTGAGATTTGGTTTACTCATACAGACTACTCATCGCTTATTACAGCGTGACTCACGGGATGGGATATCGAAGTAGGGTAGCTGATCAGTACTTGATGATTTCGATAATAACAGGGTGCCCAACAAATCTGGTAGCTCTGTTGAATACGTCAACTACATCCCTGCAGAAGAGTAAGACTCACCCTTAACGAGGGTCTGACGGTAATACACCAATCCCTGGGCTTTGGGAAATGTAGAGTACTCTTTTCATGCCACTGTACAAGGTTCACTTTGACCCGGATTTGTTGTACCTAGTAGGTCCCCATGTATTCATCATAAACTACTATTTGACGATTTAACTGTATTAAAACAAATTACTAATGTTAAAATGGATTGTTACTATTGAGTAGCAAGACTTAAAACTGTGTAGAAAAATTGCATTATTGGTATAACATAACAATATTTGAAACAACTTAACTGTGTGCAAATGAATGAATTGTCTTGTGAATTGAATTACTATGACCAGAAAATCCGACGAACACTAACTCACGACTAGTTAATTTCGCGTCACTTGAGTGCGATATGGATTGATGGTCTGTCGTAGAGTTTCGGCTCTGCAAACTGTGTTCGCTGGTTTGATCTCCAGTGGTGTAGATCACGGACTACACTGATGAGACCTAATCAGGTCGCAACAGCTGTCCAGTGTTTCCGTATGTCGTGCGTAGATTTTGCCAGATTTTCTGGTCATGGTAATTCAATTCACAATATAATTCCTCAACTTAAAAAAAGAAGAAGAGAAGAAGAAGAAAATGTACATGAATGAATTGTATCGAACAGAATAATGATTTAGTGTTCAATAGCAATACATTAAACCCTTTAACAGGGTGCAGAAATAGAATTATTAGTGATAAACAGCAATACTTGAAACGATTTAACGGTGTGCAAACAATAGCAATACTTCTGTACGAATTAGCTCTTACTCATTTAAAAATAAGATAACCTGTGTGCAAACATTGGAATTATGCTGAATTAAATTGTTAGTGCTACTTTGCAATATTTGAAACCATTTAACACCGTGCGCAGAAATGATTAATGATAAATTGAATTAGTTGTGTTTGATAGAAATTCTTGAAGCAATTTAACTATGTTCAAACAAATGAGCTTTTTGCTCGTTTAATTTTTTCAACAAATTATGCGTTTGAAAATATTCAATATAGGTATGTACGAACAGGATTTGGCATAAGATTACCTACAAGGGTTGATATGCCATATAACCTCACAAGCCAAACCATACATTTTGTCTTGTGTTAAACTAGAATGAACTTAACAAATTACAACTCCGATTTTTTGGTTCATTTCTGTGATTTGTTCCCATTGAAGATATATATATATATATATATATATATATATATATATATATATATATATATATATATACGTGGTGCTTTCAATAAGTTTCCGTACTTTTTTGTACAGGCATTTAAAATTGTCGTAGACTCTTGAATATATATTATTCTTATGATATATAAGAATAATATATATTCAACAGTCTACGACAATTTTAAATGAGATGACTGACCAATTGTTATGATTTCAGGTTCAAATGAACAGTTACAGCAGCAATTAGAATACACCCTACGAAAATCTGATTGTCACAGCTAGTGAATTTCAAAAATGCAATCTGGACGTGAGGAAGGACGATATGCAATAAAATTGTGTTTTAAACTTGGAAAAAATGCCACAGAAACGTATGGAATGCATCAGACTGCTTTTCGACCATCTTGCCTGAATCGAGCATCAATTTTTGAGTGGCATAAGAGATTCAAGGAAGGCAGGGAGTCTGTGAGAGATGAAGAGACGTGTGGGAGGAGTAAGGAAGTCAATACTCCAGAGTTGATTGGCCAAAGGGTTAGGGTTAGGATTAGAGTTACTATGTTGAGGTGTTAAGGGAATTCAGGAAGAGATTCCGTTGGAAGAGGCCAGCACTCTTCAAATCGGCTCAGTGGCATTTCCACTAGGACGATGCACCAGTCCACAACTCCATCCTTGTCACAGACTATTTTACCAAGATGGGCATCAAGACCGTTCCTCACCCTCCCTATAGTCAAGACCTTGCTCCCTGTGACTTTTGGTTATTCCCTAAGCTCTGAGGCTGTCGTTATGAGACAACTGAGGAGATGAAAGAGGCTGTGACGAAGGTCATTGACACGCTTAACCAAGAGGACTTTCATTGGGCCTTCCAGAAGTTGTTGAAACGGTACACAGAGCATTGCAGCCGGAGGAGATTACTTCAGTCGTAGAGTTTTGGCTGAAGTTTCATGTGGGTACCATCAATAAGAGTGCCCATACGAAAAAAGTCTGTAAACCTCTTTAAAGATCCTCGTATATATATATATATATATATATATATATGGATGCTACATCGTAGTATGCAATATTACGTTCACTTTCGGACTAATACTCTTAGGAACCGTAGGAACCCCTTATTAAATCTGCTATGGACTAAATATACTATTACTGTTCTTTTACAAGGATGGCTTTGGCATTAAATCCCCTACGACGTTTGATATTCTATTCTAAAGAATAAACAAACTAAATTAAAGATACATGGGTTGATAGATAAATTATTCCCTGCAAGGCCATAAATCCACAATGATACATGAGAATTAAAGGGGTTTTAAAAATAAATTAAACCGCCCAAAATATGCAAAATTCCAAATGCTCAATTAACACTCGCATCAAAGTCGAAAAATCTAAAATATTCTCATTAATTTTTATAATGTGGTTACTTTACTTTACACGAAATTATCGATCCGGAAAATTATAGTTTTAAAAAATTAAAAGAATATATTCCCAAGTATGAAAATATGAAAACATAATCAAGTTTCAGTCAGGATTGATAAATTTGATTACAACTATCCATTAACGTTCAATTTGATGCTCTTTCTCTCTCTTTTTCTCTCTCTTTCACACACACACACACACACACACACACACACACACACACACACACAAACTGTGCGTGTGTTAATAAACAGTTGTAATATATATATATATATATATATATATATATATATATATATATATATATATAATCATCTCATCATCTTGTGCCATCAGCACAGATAGTATATATATATATATATATATATATATATATATATATATAGTAAGTCAATATAATAAATTAGTTGTATATGTATAAGTTAATATAATGAAATAGTTATATATATATATATATATATATATATATATATATATGTATATATATATATATATATATAAGTATGTAAGTCAATGTAATAAAATAGGTGTATATATATATATATATATATATATATATATATATATATATATATATATGCGTAAGTCAGTGATTTTTATATGTAGGGAATTAATTTTCTTTCTCACCCTCTCTTTCTCTCTCTCTCTCTGTCTCTCTCTCTCTCTGTTTCTGTCTCTCTCACACATATACACACACATATACACACATATATGTGTAAACGTGTATGTTCTTAAGGGATAAAATAAAATTAAGATGATACAGCAAAACTCCCGCATAGGGTACGCATATCAAGGTCATAGCTACATAATCAGGTAAAACGGACGAGAACTTTATTTCGACACATTGAAGTCCTCAGTAATTGGCAAGAATAAAGATTTTAGAGATAAGACCGGGTGAAGAGATAAAAAAATTGTCTCTTAAACAATCAGATTTGGTGGGTGCTCATTGTCAGATTTTATTTTTTGTACAAAAGGTACTTTATCATGTACTATATCTGCCAATGATTGAAATGAAGACAAGGCACTTACATTTATGGCAACGGTATTTTTCGATTGAAGGGGTTTATATCACATCCTCTCATACCAACAGTATTCTTCGATTGAAGGGATTTATATCAAACCATCTCATACCAACAGTATTCTTCGATTGAAGGGTTTTATATTAGCCCTCTGTCAAAATGCATCGGTTGTTTGGGAATGATTTCAGAAATATGCAAAACGAGTGCTACCCTCTCAATTAAATTCCGTATATCAGACCTGATAAGATAAGAACTAAATTGCAGTCAGATGCAGAACCAATTCAGATATGGGGATACAGTTTCTTTGATTTTAATGGCATATCAACCGACGTGGGTTATTTAATGCAAATCCATTTTTGCAGAAGAACAGCAGAGATATTCTTTAACCAATTGTTGGAGGATAAGAAAGTCCATTTTTTAAGGGTATTAATCCAAAAGTGAATATGATAGGGCAAATGGAGTTCGATCTCTCTTACTATGATCTCGCACATCAGCAGGTTAGCCACTACACCACTGAGAAATCCCCAAAAATAGGGAAAAAATTTCAACGAATATTTTTAAATAATGGCTTTTTATGTTCATTAATGAAAGATACTTAAAAATTATGTTCAATAACTGTATATGTCTCTGAGTAAAATTCACAGACTTTTACTTCTCAGCTGAAGGTTGATTTTTTTTTCATTATTATCCGAGGTCATGCGAAGGACGGAAAATGAAACAGGCCTCCATTATAGACAATATCAAATTACACGAAACATCCAGCACTTAAAACCAGAAACATCAATTACCTTTTTATAAATTTCTGCTTCATTGAAGTCCATTAGGAAAATAAAAAACCTTCACATCTCCGACGCGTCAACAAAAAATTTATTGAAAACCTTTGGTTAGTTTTTACCTTTTATGTTTTTTTCTTCCCTTTTTTCTTCTTTCTCCTTTTTTCGGATATAGTTCATTTGTGTGTACCATTTTTCATGGTTCTTTTTTGTGTGTTGTGCATATCAAATTTCATTGGTGATTGAACATTTGAATAGTAAGTAGTGTTTCCATTTAGGAAGCCAACTTTTAATGCAGTTCTTTAATCAAACATATAATTATGGTTTTTCTACTTGTTAGTTATGTTTTCTTTATTTCTTTACCAGTCTATCTTGCATTTTCAAAAACGTTTTTCATTCAGAAATAAAACTAGAACAATCGCACAGAACAATATTTTACGCATAAATTTATGGAAATTTTTATACATAAGAAACACAGAAAGTACTAGAAAGAGGTAAAGTTGACTTGATATCAAAATTGGTCCATGAATAACTTTTAGGAGGATTTTCGTTTGAGAGTTAAGGACTATTGCGATATTAGAAAATCCAAATAAATAAACATAAAAAAATCCTCAAAGTAGCATTCTTTTATAAGTGTTGTATAGCCACATAATACATATACATCTGCATGCATGCGGAACCACAACAAAGACACAATATAGACGAGCGACACAGTTCTCTAGAAAAATATACTTCTCACTTTATTTGAAAGGGTTGTGTGTGAGAGGGAGTTGGAGACCGAACAGAACTGCAAAATATTGACCCCCACTCCTATGGCCACAACAGCGTTTCTTTCCCGTTCTCCTGGGCTGCTCAACCGGGGTCCTGGGGGCCCAGCCTTTCTGAGACATGTTCCTCAATCCAGCATCTTTTCTCCAACTCGTCTGATCCCCAACTAACTGACTTCCTGTCTTCACCCGGTTATATAATGATTTGACGTCCACTCTTCTTCCTACGAGCGTCACAATCGCACTCATTCAACCCGTCCACGGTCAAGGTTATTACATCCTGATATTCCTCGACCGGAATCACCTGTTATTTACACTGGTGCATTTCCTATTTTGACAGCCCGGCCGGGTCGGAGGTCAATATACAAAATAAGGAGATACATATTATTGATATTGCAAGAGTAAATATATTGCCACATGTAAACTAACTTCGTACGGAAACAAATTTTTATTCAAAGACCAAATAAAAATACGTATTTTTAAGGAAGACCAAAAGTTTTGCAATATTTTTTACATGCTAGTTTTTAGCACCTACATCACATGAACGAAGAAGTTAAAGTTGTGGTAGCTATCAACTATGGTTTGCAGTATCCTGATAGTTGGTACGCTGACACGTTGTGCATAGCTTCACTGCATGTGTAATTTGATTGAAAGTAACCCAGATGAACGGACAATGTTATGTAATTCAGGAATTTATGCTTCACCAGTTCAAACTCAGCTATAAAAATTGATTGAAGGAATTTAGCTCGCGGTTAAGAACTTCAAAGGATCCGAAAAGACCAGGTTAGCCCGAAAGTGTAGATTCCGAAACCGTTTCCTGAGCCACAGAGGCACCCCGGCAAGTTGCACTCGGAGAGTATCAGGTGCCCGTGGCGTAATTGTTATCGTCGTAGGAAATGGACACGGCGACACGAGTTCAAATCCTGTACGAGGCTGATTGCATTTCACATAGCTCTAATACCCTTGGGAAAGGTATGAATCCAATCATTCTCCCTCCAGTTATGGGTAAATAGTAGGACAGACTGATTCTTCAGCCTTGGTGAGGCAACTAGTCAAGGAGAAGGAAAACTCTGAATTCAAACCTGTTAAACTCCGCTTAAAAATTGACCTTGTGTCATATCCTGCCCGAGCGGAGGGGTTTGTAAATAGGAGCAGGTAAACTCGATATCGTATAGTTCAATGTGGTTTGTAACTTGAAAAAAACATCCGAAGTCACAGAATTATTGCTTCAAGTTACCAAAATAAAAAAAAAGAAATTTCTGACTCATGTTGTATAATTGTTTTCTCTTACATTCTGGAAGTGACTAATAACGAGCCTCTCGACTTTAAACTCCTCTTGTTTATCGTTCTAAAAATTTTCAATTTATTCTTTCTTTTCGCTGCTTGGGAGAGTTTCCTTTTGTCCAATTCATAAAATATCAAAGTCTGCTTTGGATTAATATTTCATCACTATTTTGATCTAGCGGGCGTTCATAATATCGCTGTTATCTTTACGAAACGAAATGTTAGATATTCAACACTTGCATTATTAGTAACAGAGGCAGTTAACGAGTGGTCCAGCGGCTAGTATTCAAGTCTGGGGAACGATCCAAATTTTGAATGCTAATTTTAAAAACAAGTTCCTATAGATAGATAATTGTCTCAACAGAGTTTCCAAACTTCTATCCTCTCAACTGATCCTGTACCTTAAATATCAATATCATAAACAAGATAGTAATAGACGAAAGACATAAATATATGCATGATACTGAGTCATTGAAATGAAGTATTTTTCAATTCATACACGTGACTGAAAGGAAAAATGTGACGCACATCAATTAAAGGTTTGCGTTCTTCCAAGCTTATCTTGATTAGAGAAGAGTTTTTTTCCCAATCGTGTGTAGCAAGACATTAAATTTAGAACGAAGCAGTTGTTAAAAAGAGAAGCCATTTAAGCAGAAAAGTTCTTTTCATGTTGACTTGTAAATTACTGACCATCGTCAAAGCATATTGTTCTAAAAGCGTTTTGTTTATGTGCATACAATGTAAATAGCCTAAGTGAGTTGCAATTAGTTAATGGCTCAATTATATGAAATCAGATGCACCAACGTCATAAAATGAATAAAATATGAATCGGAGTGCAAATAAGTAATACTTGCAGGCGTAGAGACAAGAAAATATCAATTCACAGTAAAAGAAGAGTTTGGGCAAAAATTGTGGAAGAGAAATCACCGCTCCTGCATCGTGTTTTAAGAACTCACGATCTCGGATTCTCACGAGACTGACGAGAGAGACGGAAGATACATTTCAGGAGGGCACTTTTTCTAAGCTAGAGACGTTTGAGGTGAGACTGTTAATAGTAATTGAAAACAGAAATTGTGCTGGACGGTGATACACGAAAAGTGTCCCTTGGGAGAGAAAGTCCTGGATCAAGTTTTCTAACTGTGAAGCGACCCCTAATTACTACAAGCTATTTCGGCGATAACGACCGAGGGAGAAAGTACCCCCCTGAAATGTCTCTTCAAAATCACCCCTTTCTTATCAATATGTCGCTTACCGCAACGCTGGAGTTCACTACGAACGCTCCCTCGTCTCTCTCGTCAGTCTTGTGAGAATCCGAGATCGTGAGTTCTTAAAACACGACGTTGGAGCGGCCATTTCTCTTCTACAAAAATAATATTACATTTTCCTCTTTTCTTTCACAATAGATATTTGGTTGTTCGGAAAGAAATGTCTGATTTAAGAATAAACTTTTATTCTTGAATTAATGAAGTAAACATTCGTTTGGTTTCTTTTGTTTAATGGCATATCAACCTTTGTAGGTTATTTAATGCCAAAGCCATTCTCCTAGAAGAACAGTACTGGTACTATTTAACCCATAGATGGGAGGATAAGGGGGTTCATAACTTTCCCAAGAGTATTTGCCCGAAAGTGAACGAAATAGCGCGACTGGAGTACGAACTCGCTTACTACGATTCTGCAGTCCATCACTTTAACCATTACACCACGAACATGTAGCCGATTATTGTCATCCTGGAAACATAGCTGCGGATTGTCATCCTGGCAAAATGTAGCCGAGCATTGTCATCTTGGTAACATGTAGCCAAGCATTGTCATCTTGGTAACATGTAGCCGAGGATTATCATCCTGGTAACATGTAGCTGATTATTGTCATCCTGGAAACATATAGCCGAGCATTGTCAATCCTGGCAAAATGTAGCCGAGCATTGTCAATCCTGGTAACATGTAGCCGATTATTGTCAACCTGGAAACATGTAGCCGAGCATTGTCATCCTGGTAACATGTAGCCGATTATTGTCAACCTGGAAACATGTAGCCGAGCATTGTCATCCTGGTAACATGTAGCCGATTATTGTCATGAAATAAAATTAAGAACAAGTTTGAATATGCAATAAAGTAAACGCATCTCTTTTTTATGTTAATGATTAGGGGTATATAACCTTAAAAAAAAAATTCAGAAAGAATTGATAGAAATTTAACAAAGAGGAAATTTTAATCATTAAGATTGCGAATGTTTTCTCCAATTATTATTAAAATCGTATGTTAGAATAGAATTTGAACATTTATACCAAAATAGGAAATTATTTTCTGAACTATCTATTATAACAAGAATTCATAGAAGAGGTAAAACCTATGCTCTTCTCTCGATAGCTTTCCCCTATACCCAGAATATTTGCACACTTTATTACGAAATATGAGTTTTTATTTGAAAGTGAATTTAACGTATTTAGACTTTCTAACTAAAGTGTAAAACAACATCTAATGCTTGACTTGTGTATTTAAAATAATCCACAACAATTAAAAACTGAATATATATTGCCTCGGCTATATAGGATTATGACAACTGGAGATAATGCATATATGTGTTTAAGTTTATACTTCTTACAAATTATATATATATATATATATATATATATGCATAATCCATTACAATAGAAGCAATGGTACGTAATGTTGGCTATCTCAGTTACAACTAAGTTACAACTTCAGATTAACAGTCGGTCAGAATTAAATATTGAATACATCATTAATTAACATGCACATTTTAAAAACATATTTAAGTTTTAAAATGAAATAAAAATAAAAAATAGATTAAAATAAAAAAACAAAAATTAAATTGATTCGGACAACTCTGCATAGCGTTTAAACTCTCCACGTGGCACCATGGTTAAAACACGCAACATGGCATTCAAACACCCCATGTGACACAATATTTACACCGTTAAAAAAAAATTGAACATTTAAAATTGTGTTCATTCACAAAAAATCTCTGACGATGAAGGTTAACTTTGAAATTAACAAGACTCAAATAATCATTATCTTGGATTGCAATAGCACTCTAAATTAATTCAGTACAATATATATATATATATATATATATATATATATATATATATATATATATATATATATATATATATATCAAACCAGCACCAACGATCTTCGCATTCGGCAAGACGTTAAGTACATGCGACTAACGTTCTCACTCCAAAAATGTATTGATTGCAGAAAACATCTAATAATATTTGGCTTCGGTTGTATCAACATCATTGACAATGAACACAGAAGGTCGCAAGTACATGTAGTCGGGTTGCAACATCAGAGATTTCGGGCAATTACAAGACAGCCTTCATCTACAATTGCAACATCTCGCTTGCGATATGAAAAAGCAAATAATAAAATGCAACTCGAAATCCTTGTTTGTCATTTATAATAAGATATGCCAACAATATGTATATCTATCAAGGCATATATATATATATATATATATATATATATATATATATATATATATATATATATATATATATCCTGTGTCCTTACTGAATAAAAATTATCGAGACTAAATTTGTATTTAAGTAAATAAATAGTTAATGATTTTTTTTTCAGATAAAAATAGCAGTTCAAAATATTATCTTATTATTAAGTTACATGACCAAGAGATTAGAGAAAAAACTGATAAAATTAAAACTTTGGCATGATTATTTGACCAGAAGCAATTGCTACTTGCAAAAGAAAGAAAAGAGAAAAATTTAAGAGAAACGGTCGTAATACATAATGACAAAACTGTATCTCCATTTAAGAAAAACGATAGACTTATGTGTCAATCTACTCACTATCTTATACTCGATTTGTAAAAAAAAACTGTGGCTGCCTTTTGAATCTGCTACTTAAATTCAGAATAGTCGCAAACAAACTTTCTGCTAGAAAATTATACATCTAAAGAATACTGAAATATGCATCAGAAAAGTAATAGGGTTGGTTTCTGTGTACTCTTCATTTCCCAGAGCTCCAGCATTACTGGAGCCTCATCATCAGATTGTATATGTCATATGCTGGACACTCGTTTGGAGTTTCTTACCCCTCTGCAGAGATGCAGTCGGCGTATACTACAGCTCCAGCCGACTGGGCTAGTTTTGTGGAAAGTGTAAAAAGCGCGGTTTTTCAGAGTCCAGTGACCAGATTGCTTCAGAAATTTTTCAGGAACATCGATGATCAGGCATTGTCATATAGGCCTAGATTCCTGGGTTCTGTGTCTGTACTCTGTGCCATAGAGACGAGTAGTACTCGATTGTGCATCACACTACCAAATATTACAAAACCTTTGACTCTCCCAAGCATTAAGAACCAACAAATATGATTATAGTATTAGAATATTACTGATCAAATGAAATTCTTTAGGTTCTAATTTCAATGATTTAAAGATTACGAATTCTCAAATGAGATCACTGAAAACGTTAAAATTATTCATCAATGAATCAGTTAATAATAAAAACATTTTTGAATAACTTAAATACGAATATTGAAGGAAAAGTGCTTTCTATGAAAAATGCATGGAAGCGCTCGTTGTGTAATAGTAGCCATCACAAGAATGGGTACGGTGATGCGAGTTTATATCCTGGACGACGACGCTGTTTGCATTTGACATATCACTAATACCGTTGGAAAGGTATGAATGTAATAGGAACCTGTTGGACTCCGCTTAGAAATTGAGCTTGCGTCGAATCTTGCTCGTGTGAAGGAATTAGATATATATATATATATATATATATATATATATATATATATATATATATATATGCGTGTGTGCGTGTGTGTATCTGAGCATTAGTCTTTCATTTAAGCATGTTTGATTAAACAATAAAGACACATTTTGTCTATATCATTTTAATAAGATCCTTTTAAGTTTCCTGACAAGTGTCTTGCTTTTAAGTTGGATTTGGTATATACATTTACCAAAATTCTTCCGAGCGCTTTTGAACTTTTCATAGGCCATCACAAGGGGTTGTGTGCATGCGTAAAGAGTGTTTTTTCTTTTATAAAAGTGGGTTTTTTATAACATTTCAAAATTACATGAACTCAAAGTTGGATAAAACTGAGATGCCGATAACATCGGACGAATTTAAAAAAGAATGCTATCTACAGAAATAGAATAATATCCAGAAAAATAGAATACTAAAAAAAAGTTCTTAAGGCATTTTAAAACATTGTCGCTATTTTCGAAGTGAATTCTATTAATTCTAGGCTTTTTGTTTTTATATTTAAGGCTTCTAGGATTTTTAGCCTCCAACGAAAATAACACATACGAGTAGTCTTACGACTACGACTATGACTCTTTCTAGACGTCTTACTAAGCACCTTAATGCTTCTAGATCCATAGTCATATACGAGGTGCATACAATTAGTTTCCAGACTTTTTTTTCGTACGGGCAGTTAAAATTGAAAATTCACTATGTTATTGCTATACATCTTATGAGATGACAGACCAATTTTCATGATTTCAGGTTCAAATGAACAGCTACAGCAGCAATTGGAATACACCAAACTAAAGCCTGATTGTCACAGCTGGTGAATTTCAAAAATGCAATCTGGACGGGAGGACGAACAATATGCAATAAAATTCTGTTTTAAACTTGGAAAAAAGGCCACAGAAACGTATGGAATGCTTCAGACTGCTTTTCGACCTTCTTGCATGAACCGAGCATCAGTTTTTGAGTGGCATAAGAGATTCAAGGAAGGAATGGAGTCTGTTAGGGATGATGAGAGGTGTTGGAGGAGTAAGGAAGTCAGAACACCACAGTTGATTGGCCAAAGGGTTAGGGTTAGGGTTACTATGTTGAGGTTTTAAGGAAGTTCAGGTAGAGATTCCGTCGGCAAAGGCCAGTACTCTTCAAATCGGTTCAGTGGCATTTTCATCAGGACAATGCACCAGTCTACAACTCCATCCTTGTCACAGACTATTTTACCAAGATGGGCATCAAGACAGCTCCTCACCCTCTCTATAGTCCAGACCGTGTTCCTTGTGACTTTTGGCTATTTCCTAAGCTTAGAGGCTGTCGTTATGAGACAATTGAGGGGATGAAAGAGGCTGTGACGAAGGTGATTGACACGATCACACAAGAGGAATTCCATGGAGCCTTCCAGAAGTTGTTGGATCGGTACAACAAGTGCATTGCAGCCGGAGCAGATTACTACGAAGGGGACAAGAGTTTCATGTGTGTACTTTCAATAAAAGTACCCATGCGAAAAACGTCTGGAATCATATCGTATGCACCTTGTATCTTAAAACCTACTTTATTCCCAAATCCAATTTTCGAAAAATTCTCGTTGAAAAAAGTAATATACTAGCACACGAAATTAATATGCAACGACTACAAATCCTAGAATCTCTACTTATCAAAACAAATAAAAAAAACTAGAATTAAAAGAATTAACTTTTAAAATAGTGACATAAACAGACACAAATTAAATTTTGAAAAAATAAAAGCCAAAACATCTAATGAAAATATAATTAGAATTTCGGAAAGGGTGTTCATATAAGAAAGAAACAGGCGTTCGTATTGTAATGGTTACGTCGAATGAAATGGACACGGGGGCGTGAGTTCAAATCCTGGACAAGAATGTCCGCATTTCACATTGGGAAATGTGTGTATCTAACTATTCTCCCTCCAGCTAGGTAGTCGGGCAGACTTAGCACTTCAGCCTTGATATGACACAGGTCTAGGATAAAATAAACTCTGAATTCAAACCTGTCAAACTTCCCTAAAAAATTGACTTTGTGTCGCATCCTGCACTTCCAGAAGGGTTGATATATATACAGACTTGGACAAAATAATGGAAGCACATAGCATCTTAGTCTAATAATTTTTAAACTCCTATAAAACCATCGAATGTTTCTCATTTTAATCTTTTTTGATTTGTTATTAATTTTTCACGTTTTTTTACTCCTATAATCAGAAGAAATTAATCAAAATTTATTAAACTGGCAGATCTACTAGCCATTAAAAGATGTCAAAATGTCAGTGCTCGTATGGCAGGCTCACGTGCAACAAAAACCGCTGAATTACTTGATGTAGCAAAGTGCACTGTCTCGAAAGAAATGGCAGCATTTCAGAAAGAAGGAAAACCCTCCTGACTGAAGCAAAACTCTGGAAGAAAACGAAAGCTGTTTGATAGGGACCACCGGACTCTTACACGGATTGTTAGGAAGGATCTCAAAAATATAGCTCCAAAAATTACATCAGAGCTAAATGACCATCTCCAGAAACCAGTTTCCTTAAGAACGGTAAGAATGGAGCGGCACAAAGCCGGATCTCACGGGAGGTCTCTAAACAGAAAACCATATTAAAACAAATTTGAAATTTCCAGGTGTTTCCATTATTTTGTTCTACTCTCTCTCTCTCTCTCTCTCTCTCTCTCTCTCTATATATATATATATATATATATATATATAATGAAAAAGAGAAGTAATTTTGCCAATGGAACTGCAGTGTAATGGATTTATCCCATTGATGCTATAAAAAGATTCTGGCCAGAATAATGACTCGCTCAGTAGCAACTTCAGGTTTTTTTTAAACATTTTTCAGTTTGCCATTAATGTTATAAAACCTTTGAGAATTACATGAAGGATTATTTGATTACATTGATTGCTCTCTCCCAATAATATTCGGAGTCGTTGTAAAGAATCAACGAATTAAAGGTGAACAGATTCTTGCTGGAGTTGCTGGCATTCTTTAAAAACTTTTCCGAACAGTCTGTTATACTTTCGCCTTCACACAGCTAAGAAAAAAAAATTCTCTTTTCATTTAACATACGATCAACTCATGTATGAACGTGTCTTGATCGATAAACGTGACAATTTCCAAAGTTGAGCACTTCCGGTGCAATTATTGAAAGAGAAAACAAATACATTGGATCAAATAGGATCCCAGCGGGAAAGAGAGAGGCGGAAAAAAAGATGAAGTAAGAGACAGATAAATAAACACTGAAAACGATTCGTTTTCCAATTTTTTATACATTTGTATCTCATTCAGGAAGAATAGCAATTAATCTGACCTTAACGTTTTTGCTAAATATCTGTTCAGATTAGCTTAGTTTTGGATTGTTTTATGGCATTTCAACCCCTGTCAGTAATTTAAAGCCAAATCCTATTTACACACACACACACACACACACACACAATATATATATATATATAGAGAGAGAGAGAGAGAAAGAGAGAGAATGATTTGTAAAGGAATAGATTAATCATTTGTATGCACACAGTTAAATGGTTACAAGTATTGCTGTTATATTTTGACCTTCGACCCAGCCCAAAAATGCTATTCCAAGGTGATACACCGGAAGGAAGTGACACATTCCAATGGCCAGTAATCGAAAGAGATCGCGTGGGTGGTTGAAGGCTTATGAGGTGGGACAAGGTGAAGGTTTCATTGTGCCACTACAGTGATGCACCTCTGAACTGCATGACAGTTATTTCCGCTTGATGACGATTAAACATTCGATTTCAAAGATCCAGTAGGCGATCGTGTGGGCGTTGAGTTATTATTTAACTCAGTTGAGTTTGGGGTGCCAAAGCAGTTGTCAGCAGACTCCCAGAGGGTTAGAGACGAGATGTGGTAGTGAAGGCCACACCCGACCGAGGGGGACCTCGGAAACCCCCGATGCAGTTGCCAGCAGACTCCCAGAGGGTTAGAGACGAGATGTGGTAGGGAAGGCCACACCCGACCGAGGGAGACCTCGGAAACCCCCGATGCAGTTGCCAGCAGACTTCCAGACAGCTAGAGACCAGAAGTGGTAGGGAAGGCCACACCCGACCGAGGGGGCCCTCGGAAAAGCCCCGATGGAGTGGACCCCAAGACATCTAAGAGAACAAGAAAGACACAACGTGACAGTCATAACAGTGGGGTCAAAATATGAAGTTTACGTTCGGTCTCCAGCATCCTCTCACATGCAAACCCTTAAACAACCCTTTCAAACCCTTGCAATAAAGTGAGAGGTGAATATTTTTCTAAAGAAGTCTTTTGTGTCTTCCTTTTTGCTTATTATCATGC
This sequence comes from Sepioteuthis lessoniana, assembly GCA_963585895.1. Classification (NCBI taxonomy): domain Eukaryota; kingdom Metazoa; phylum Mollusca; class Cephalopoda; order Myopsida; family Loliginidae; genus Sepioteuthis; species Sepioteuthis lessoniana. The sequence continues at coordinate 76,240,504 of OY757910.1, read as the reverse complement.
GTCGTTTATTCATGCGTCTGTCTTTATTATTGAGTCGTTATGATACGGCAAATGAGTATATAACATTGCTATCTAACTCTAATAGTTCTATTTTATAATTTGTTTAATAAGAATTATTCGCTCCACTCATTTAAATGGCTTCTATATAACACTAACAATTCTAATTAATACTAGGTATTTGTTTGTAGACATTTAAATGGTTTCAAGTATTGCAATAGAATATAAATAATTCCCTTTTGATATTAATCATTCTTTTTGCACACAGTTAAATGGTTTTTAAGTATTGCTATTTAATGGAAATAATTTTATTTAACATTACTCATTTGTTTGCACACAGTTTAAATGGTTTCAAGTATGTCTATTTTGTAACAATTGCCCCTTAGCTACAGCTTTCAAGCGCCTTTTGCTTAAAAATAAATCGGGGTTTTGCCACAAAGCAATTTGAAGAATACGGTTCAAACAGTCATATTGGTGCTTGGGCTTGACCTGACAAACTGATTGATTGATCGGTTCCGGCCTCTCTGACCGCTCAGTCAGAACCAAAGTGGCGTGTTGCAGTTCACGTGACAACTTTAGCTTCAAGGTCATGGATTGCTGAGTAACCTCGATCTAATCTTCAAGCATTACGATGTAGGGGGGGCTTACTCTTCTGAAGATGTGCAGGTAGTGTGGTTTACTGTCCAAGCCGAGAAGGTGGTATTGTTCTATAGTCATATAATAAATATGCTTATATACACATATACCTATATATGTTTCACAACGATACAATGATAAAGGACGAGCCAAGTCTTCTTTAAAAAATATACCTCTCACTTTATTGTAAGGGTTCGAAAAGGTTATTCAAGGTTTTATGGTGAGAGGGAATTGGAGATTGAACAGAACTGCAATATATTGTCCCCCACTCTTATGGCCGTCACCGTTTTGTCTTTCTTGTTCTCCTGATGCGCAACCGGAGGCCCGGGGGCTCAGCTTTGTGCTGAGTGCTGGCTTTCTCAACCACATATTATCAGCAACTTCTCTGGACCTTCTTCCTGGTGTGGCTTTCCCTACAACATCTCGTCTCTAACTCAAACTCAATCAGGGGCCCCAAGGGTCTCATCGGCCTGGTGTGGCTTTCCCTACCACATGTCGTCTTTTACTCAAATTCAATCGGGGGTCCCGAGGGCCCCCTCTGCCGAGCGGTAGTTTTCTCTACTACATCTTATCTCGTTCCTCACTCCAACTGTCTGACTTCTGTCTTGAATGAGTTATATAATAGTTCAACGCCCACTCAATCGCCCACTCAATCTTTGGGATGGCATGTTTGATCGTCATCAAACGGAAATAACTGTCATACAGTTCACAGGTCACTCTCTTCCGGTGCATCACTCTGAAGTGGGACCTTCACCTTGTCCCATATTATCAGCCGAGCTCACCTGCGCGATTTCCTCTCATAACTGACATTAGAATGTGTCACTTCCTTCCGGTGCATCACTTTGAATGGCATTTTTGGCCGGGTCGAAGATCAAAATACAACAGTATCTTTTCAGAAGTACAAGCGTTTTCCTTAAGCATCACTATATATATATATATATATATATATATATATATATATATATTGAACAGAATATATTTAGGTAGCAAATTATTATTCAGGTAAATATTATCAAAAATGATGGAACACAGTTTGTTTATTATTTCTAATTGAAATTGTTCAAGTTTTCTTATTTTCCTTATGTCGGGATCCAGGTGGTAAAGGATTGTCCAATATATTACGGTCGAAAGCAAAAAGTATGGGACAGTACTTTTACCAATTGGATCCCGATACGAGAAAAATAACAAGACTTGAAAAATACAATAAAAACAGTGTTCCATTGTCTTTAATAAAACTTGCTAGAATATATATATATAGTCATCAACAGACAGATTGTTTCGTTCTATCAGAACTCTTCAGTGTGGCTAGACACGTAGGACGCTCGAAGCCAGGATCGAAACCCATCCAACTTTACGTTTGGGAATTATTTAAGGTATTGTGTAGTAACAGCAGAAGCCGTTTGTTTACATTTTTTTATACCCTATCGGCTACCAGAGTGCTCAATTTTTTCGAAGAGCTTTGCCTTATGCGAGCGGCGGCCGAAAATTCCTTCACCAGAGTGCTTAACCCCCATGGGGGAGCGTATATATTGTCATCCACAGACAGACTGTTTCGTTCTATTAGAACTCTTCAGTGTGGCTAGACACGTAGGACGCTCGAAGCCGGGTTCGAAACGCATCCAACTTTACGTTAGACTAAGTCTCAGACCGCTCGACCAACAAGCGTACCAATGGGTGGCAGATAAATCAGTTACCGGATAAGTAAAATTTATCATAAAAGCAATAAATTTACCTATTTCTTACACTATTGAAATTAGTAAATGTTGCGGTACCAACGAAGTTGTTCGCCAGTACATAGTTACGAAAGAGACTAAATATCCCAAGACATTTGTTCAATGTGTGATGACTAGGCATAGATCAATTAGGTAGAGATTTCCAGCTCTAATATGGAATTTGAAACATTGTCCTGTCTCCTTCATAAGTGAAATAAAGTTCAAGGCAATGTTATAATTAACAGTGTTTTAAAATTAATACTTGAGAGCAACTGAGCCAGACGAATAAACAAATAAACAAACAAAATCAGGGGGAGAGAAAGAATCCACCTAGATATAGTATATGACACATGTTAGTGTGTCATTTGATTTTCTGAAAAAATGTTTTACAGTCCATATTAGGAACTCTCTTGAAATTTCTCCTTTTGGGCATCTAAAAATCACAGTGTGCAAAATTATTGCCAGCGAAATATTAGTAATTTTTTCAAACCTAAGAAAATTCTTATAATAATCTACTCTCTACCTATCAACGCAGTAAAACTTAAATGATATCAGTTTACAAACTTGAAAAGTTTTTTTTTATTTACACTTCTATTCTCATTGTTAAAAAACGTTTTAAGAAGGCATGAATTTACAAAGCTCTTTGTTTCGACAAGGCCGAATGAATGGGGCACCCAATGAGACTCGAACTCACTCGTGTAGGTTTGCTAGTCTAGCTTGCTAACTGTTACACCACCAGGGGTGCTCATGAAGGTTAGAAGTAATGTTTTTAAAAGGTTTTCAGGTGCTGTTACTTACATTTTAAAAATACTTAAATAGATTGCTCTGAAATTTAACTTTTCACAGAATTCTTAGCCAATAATCAAAACAATGTTCCTGACATTTTAGTTTGAAAAGAAAAATATTCAAGAAGTTTTAAATTAGGTTACCTTTGATTAAATAAATTACTGTGGTAGGGGAAACATTTTAAAATAGATTCGAAAATGTTTAGATAAGGAAAATAACGGAAGAAAGCGTCGACTTCATGTCAAGTACGTTAGCTACGTTATCAAGTTACAAACTGGCCTGTCAATGCGCTGGATACGGTATAGATATCACATATTCTTCTGTAAAGTTCACATGGTTTGCAATTCTCAGTCGCCAAAATTTTATGACAGCCCTCTGATCAAACGTGGGCAACTCTTTTTTATTTGTTATTATTTTGAATAGCTTCAAAACAAATATTTTGCAAGATTAAAATAATGTTTGTTATAAGCCAATTCAAAACAATGTAGAGTTTATATTTACGGAAATTTTTTTGAAAAAAAAATGTACTTTGATTTTTGTAGAAAACTTCCCTCTATTTATTGAATGATTCTCGTATCGAGCCAGTATCACAAATTCCCCCAAAAAGTGTTAATTTGCTTTCATATAAAAACTATTAGCAGTTGATTTAGCTTCAAAGATTTCACTAATATTGTGAAAAAAATCGTGCTGAGAAATATTTCGTTAGCCAGATATAGGATTTGCTACAAGGTAATATCCAGTCCATTGGCTTTTATAGCCTGTAGCTTAACAGCAGTATTTTTCTATGGAATTCATAATGACTTTATGCGAACGAATGATTTTGAATTCAAACTTGGCTCTTTGTCAATATCTGCTCTAAGTATTTGTCAAAAATTCTCAGCGAATGCCAGCACATAGATTTAAGGTGTTGCACTTAATTCTCTTCAGCGATAACTCTGCTTCCCCCAGAGAATGAAAAAGCATGAGAATGAAAATTACTATGCACTTGTTAATTCAAACTTAGTCGAATGAAAAAATATAGATTTTTTCAGCAGTAAAAGTTTCATATTCCTCTTAACCTTATACAGTGTTAGAATTACGGAATGATATGTTTATGGCTATAGAATAGATGCTTCAGTATTTTTCATCGGATCAATTGCTTTACAAAAGCAACTAATCTTGTTTTGATTCGGTAGTTCTTTACTTAAAAGAAAACGCTACTAATTGATATTTTGTTGTACATATGTAGGTATTTATTGCCTATTTTCAAATTATCATCCGAGTATATTATCTTCGACAGTATCTTAGCTTTAATCACAGAACTAATCTGATGATGCTTGTCTTAAAATATCATTTTTTAAATTAAGTTCCAAACGCCCTACTATATTCTGCTAACGCCGTTAAAACAGCATAGCATGGCGAGAAGAAATAATCTTTAATGAACGTAATATTTTTTGAAGAAGATGAATGTATTTTATCCGGTTGTTTTTACATGAAATTATCGATTATAGATATTAAAAAAAGATTAAAATATATCTGTATGCTTCTTTGGTCATAGTTTATTCATAGAAATATGTGGGAAGAGGATAAATCAAACACTTGACTCAAATTTAGATTTGTGATATTTTGTTAGGCTTTATTAAAAGCCTAACGAAATATAACACATCTCAGTTTGAGTTAAGTGTTCGAGGGATGAAATAAAGCTTAACGAAATATCACACATCTAAATCTGAGTTAAGTCTTTGATTTATCCAACTTTCCACATATTTCAATCATATTTCTATCATACTGTCAGATTCACTATAAATCTATCTTTTCAACACACAGTATATTATATAAAGTAGTTTTGTCTAATATTTATAATTTATTCTGATATATATATATATATATATATATATATATATATATATATATATATATAGTATCAAGTATTCCTATATTATACTAAAAATTTATACGCTGATATATAGTCATGTTTGGTTAAGTTTAATGGCATATCAACCATTTAAATTTATCAAATACTCAATTCTGTTTATACGTATATATTAGATCTATAATCGTAAACACATTTTGACGATATCATTTTTAAACAAACCAGAGATAATTTTTTGCACACAGTTAAATGGTTTCAAGTATTGCCACCTAACACGAATAATTCTATTCTGTTGTATCGTGGTAAGGAACCGATACACAGTGAAACAGAGTTAATCATTAATTTACTCAAGTGGTACAGTTTGACTAGAATTATAAGTCTCTCGCTGTAGGTCTTACGACCGACATCCTAGAGATCTTCTATGACCGACATCCTAGAGATCTTCTGTCTCGCTTCACAAGACACGGCGTTTTTTATGCTTCCGCGATACTGGAAGTAACGTAGTACGAGCCACTATACAACATATTCAAAATTAGTTTTTTCTTTGTACAAAGTTAAATGGTTTCATGTATTGCTATGTAACAGTTAAACATCAGTTATTTGTTTGGTTTGGTTTGGTTTGTTTTATGCATATCAACCTTAGTAGGTTATCTAATGCCAAAGCCATCATACTAGAACTGAAGTGGTACTATTTAACCCATTGGTTGGAGGATAAGGGGATTCATGCCTTTTCCAAGGGTATTTGTCCGAAAGTGAACGTAATAGCGTGACTGGAGTTCGAACTCGCTTACTACGATTCCGCAGTCCATCACATTAACCATTACACCACGAGGACATCCCCTTTCAGTCATTTGTTTACACACAGTTAAATGGTCAAACAATTCTATTTCTCACAATTCAATTAATTTGCTTGAACACAATTTAAACGTAAGACAGTTCTATTTGACCCAAAGATAGGGCACTACAAGGTACTACCACTCCGGGTCAGAGGGGACCTGGCAGCGATGGTTATGAGGTGGAACTCCACATTTCTCAAAGTTCCTGCATTTCAGGAGACTCGCCATCAAATGCTTTAGTTTCATATGTAGAACACCCGCTGGGTGGGGGTGGTGGGTAGTCTTACCCCTCTTCAAAAATGCAGTCGGTGTAAACTACAACCCTAGGTGACTAGGCTCGTTGTTATATAGTTTCAAGTAACTCTTTCTATTTAATGATGCTTACTTGTTTGCGCACAATTATATGGTTTCAAGTAATTAATGATAATCTTTAGTTAACTATTATATCTTCAAATAACTATTTTGATACGAGTATTTTGCACACAGATATATAGTATAGACGGCAATTACACAAGAACGCTGCGAGCAATATTGAACAAGTCCTAGCGGCAACACCCCACAAGGCACCAACTATACGGCCACCTGCCTCCCATCACGAAAACAATCCAAGTTAGACGAACCAGATAAGGAGGATACTGCTGGAGAAGCAGGGACGAGCTCATAAGTGATGTACTCCGATGGACCCCCACATATGGCCGGACAAAAGCAGGACGACCAGCTTTAACATACATTCAGCAGCTATGTGAGGATACGGGATGTAGCCCTGAAAACCTGCCAGAGGCGATGAACGATAGGGAGAAGTGGCGAGAGAGGGTCAGGGATATCCGTGCTAACAGCACGATATGATGATGATGATGATGATGATATTAGTATCCTATCTAATACCAATAATTTTTAAGCAAATCTATTTGACGCATAGATGAGCTCCTAACTGTTACAACCACTTCGGGTATTTGTGGATTTGGGAGTAACAACCAAAATGGTTTGTTCCATACTCCCCAAAGCTTCCGAGCTGAATCCTCACCACCACATGTCTTTTAGTGTCATACTCAGAACATTCCTTTTGAAGGAGTCTTACCCCTCTGCAAAGGATGCACTCAGCATGTTGAAAGACACAATGACAGGATTGCTGAATGCTTGAATCACAATTTGTTCTGTTTAATTTTATCATCTTCTCGGAGAGGGTTTGTCATGAACACCGGCAAAAGAGATGATAAAAATAAGAGTATTTGTTTTCATATGTGATACTAGAAACTCATAATCAATATATGCATATATTAAGGTACAATAATGGATGTGAATGTAGGTTTGAGCGTATCTATATGACTTTGTATACGTAAAGGCACAGCCAATATGCGCGCACATATCAATGTATGTGTGTGTTAAAAGGATAGCTAAACAAGTTGTCAGTAAGTTTTTAAAAAATAAGCAGTTAAATGAAAAGTAGAGTGTTTCTGAATAACAAAATTAACGGAAAAAGATTTCTGAAAATTGATAAAATATCAATGAATGGATAATGTTTATATCTAGAGTAAACTGAATTCATCTACCCTAATACTTTCAGAGATTACTACAGAAAAATCCATTTTTTTAATATTGTAGGATCTTGGGTGAACGAAGCGAGAAATTTTCAAAGTTTTGCCCGGAGGTTTAACCTAATATATTCAGCGAATAGTTCTAGTTAGTCACTGTTCGGTACACCCATTAGTAAGTCGTAACTAGGCATAAAGTGAAGCGCCACCTAGTTTCCTGAGCCACTCTTCAGAACATTGATCTTAACTTGTAAACCCAAGTTCCCCTCAAACCATCGAAGTTTGTCTGGTGCACAGAAGTTGAAGCAAATATTTCCTTCTTGTTGAAGCTAAATTTAATTTGCTTTCTTTTTCAAGAACACACAGGTCATCAAGAAATTCTTTAATAGAGATTTAAGATATTTGAGATCGAATTCTTAAACAAACTATATATGTATTTACCAATCACCACCCGCTCGGGCAGGATGTGACACAAGGTCAATTTTTAAGCAGGGTTTAACAGGTTTGACTTCAAAGTTTTCCTTCTCCTATACTGGTGGCCTAATCAAGACTAAAGAACCAAGTCTGCCCAACTATTTACCCATAGATGGAGGGAAAATAATTCGATTCATACCTTTCCCAAGGGTATTAGTGCTTGTAAAATGCAATGTTTCGTCCAGGATTTGAACTTGTGTCGCCATGTCCAGTTCCTACGATGATAACCATTACACCACGGGCATGTCCAAAACAAACTCTATATAAGTATTAAATGGACGGCGCGTGTAGCTCTAATGAACAAAAAAAAAATACATATATGAATTGTATTGATTTAGAAGGCTATTGCAATGCGAAATAATAATTATGAGTCTAATTGATTTCAAAGTAAAAACTTCATCATCAGAGACATTTTTTAAATGATCACGATGTTGACTGTTCAAATATTTTTTGAACGTTGTAAATATGGCGTTATATGGTGTGTTAGGAAGTCACGTTTGGTGTCGTAACCATGGTGCCTCGTGGGGTGTTTAAACGTCATGCGAAATAGAAGTGACTTCAGTTGTCCTAAACAATTTAATTTAGTTTTAATTCTAATTTTTATTGTATTTTATTCTTAAACTTAGATATGTATTTAAAATTTACGAGGATCATTAAATAAGTTTCCAGACTTTTTTCGCATGGGCACTTTCATTGATAGTACACACATGAAACTCTAGTCCCCTTCGAAGTAATCTCCTCCGGCTGCCATGCACTTGTTGTACCGTTCCAACAACTTCTTCAAGGCCCCATTGAAGTCCTCTTGTGTGAGCGTGTCAATGACCTTCGTCACAGCCTCTTTCATCTCCTCAATTGTCTCATAACGACAGCCTCTGAGCTTAGGAAATAGCAAAAAGTCATAGGGAGCAAGGCCTGGACTATAGGGAGGGTGAGTAACTGTCTTGATGCCCATCTTGGTCAAATAGTCTGTGACAAGGATGGAATTGTGGACTAGTGCATTGTCCTGGTGGAAATGCCACTGAGCCGATTTGAAGAGTGCTGGCCTCTTCCAACGGAATCTCTTCCTGAACCCCCTTAAAACCTCAACATAGTAACCCTAACCCTAATCCTTTGGCCAATCAACTCTGGTTTATTGACTTCCTTACTCCTCCCACACCTTTCATCTTCCCTCACAGACTCCCTGCCTTCCTTGAATCTCTTATGCCACTCAAAAACTGATGCTTGATTCATGCAAGATGCCCCAAAAGCAGTCTGAAGCATTTCATACATTTCTGTGGCATTTTTTCCATGTTTAAAACACAATTTCATTGCATATTGTTCTTCTAAAGTGTCCTGACGTCCAGATTTCATTTTTGAAATTCACCAGCGGTGACAATCAGGCTTTAGTAGGGTGTATTTCAATTGCTGCCATAGCTGTTCCTTTGAACCTGAAATCATAAGAATTTGTCAGTCATCTCATAAGACGTATAGCAGTAACATTCTGAATTTTCAAAAGTCTACGACAATTTTAAATTCCTGTACAAAAAAGTCTGGAAACTTATTGAAGGAACAATGTACATCTTAATCAATGATATATTCCGTATTTAATTCTAACCTACTGTTAATCTGCGGGTGTAACTTAGCTATCCATAAAGCCTCCCTAATTCTGAGATTACATTAGGTACTATTGCTTCTATTCTAATGGAAGAATTATCATTATTTTTTGTATCTAATTAAGTGTTTATAGAATAAGGATGCAAGTGTGTTGAGGTGTTCTTTAATTTTGATGTGGAGGTGCTTGATAAATTGAAAGGACAATCAAACCCCTCCACATCAGAATTAACTCGATGCACAAAATGCTATTGTAAATTTCAATAACTAAATACCTCTGTATGTTATGCTATTGGAATTTCAGGTAACTAAAAATATGATCTACGGAAAATATGTATATTGAAGGCAACTTTACAAGGAAGGCAACTCAATCTTATTAGAAACAAATAGGCATCTGCATACTTTTTTTAAAAATCATTTTATAAAATTATGATTTTTACGCTGCACCGAATAAAATCACAACCAAAACGGCACTCCTACTTTCTCAGAATTGTTGTACGGGAAGAAGGTGGTGTCTGGTGTAGCTATCATTCAGATGAATGACGTTTTCTAAACTCAGGTTACTTATATATCTTCCGATTTTCATTTGGGGTAATACTTAATTATTCTTCTAAGGAGTGACGCAACAAATTCTATATAAAAAATCTCCGAACTTCAAACAAGGCCATGGAATAGTAACAATGAAGTTACCCGGCATTTATTCCTAATTACACGTTGGTTGGTTGGACGGTTGGGTTTTATTGCATATCAACCTTCATTGGTTATTTAATGCCAAATTCTCTTATATATATATATATATATATATATATATATATATATATATATATATATATATATATATGTTTGTTGTAGGTCCAATATATATATATATATATATATATATATATATATATATATATATATATATATATATAACCAAAGATTTACAAATTGATACTTTGTAGATAATGTTTAAGATAAGCAGGATCTCATTTGTATGCAAAAAATTAAATGATTTCAGTTCATCATATTTTTGGTACAATCCTGTCACTCTCAAGAGGGACAGAACGTATTCCATTTTGACTTTCTCAAACAAATCGGTCAAACTACTTACGTTGAAAAGTCACTTTCTGATGAGAGCAAAAGCTGTACATTCTATGCGAATGTGTTTAACGGTGCAAGGTGTTTGACATATCAAACACTGTGGTTTTTGTTCTTGTTTCAATATGATCGTGTAAGCCTCGTATGGCAAATTCGCAATCGGGATATTATGACTTGTTCTCTTCTTGATTTTCTGAAAGCTGGTCTCTATTCTCCCAAAGTGTGCTGGATCTGAAAGAGTTTATTGTGGATGTTATTATTCTGCACTGTTGCCATTTTGTGTGAAGCAGTTTATTGATTACATCTTCTATAATGTCGGGCGTTGTCATCTATGAAGATGAAGAGTGATACCAGAGAGTGATAGACTAATCGAGGTATAAAGATTCTTTCAATGCTTTATTCCTAGTATCTTTGGCCACTGAAATTGCCATGCAGTTTCACAAGATCGAACTCGTGGTACTAAGAATAGCTAACTTAAATCATAACTGAGCCATCATCAAATAACCTTTTCTTGGATGCAGCATTTCTCCAATGCTGGCATATTTTAGCCCTGACACTAGTTATATGCAATAGAAAATAACTCTTCGATAAAGTGCATCCTCTTCAAAGCATAAGTCTTCCAGTCAATTCTAATATTTCACCATTATAAACGTTTCTGTATATTTTTAGTGTGTGGAATGATCGTTGGATAAGACGTCTAAAAGTAAAAACACAATTTTTTTTAACGGTACTGAGTGGATATTACAGTTGTTTCCTAGAAAGCAAAGTTTTAATCTAGTTGCTTATCTGGAAAGTTAGAAAAGCCACGTCTCCTCATTAGCACCCGTTTTTTTTTTCTTGCTCTTCTGCATTTCTATGTATTTTTTATAACGCCTTTTGTATATTTTTTACCAGACAACTGATTACTGTATTGCTTACATTGAGATGTCTTCAAATATGTTTACTGGATAACATAGTACTATGCATATCAATATCATATATGCATATAATGTCAGTGTTACCAATTTATTTGGTTTAATTATACAATTTGTTCAAGTCAAAATTAGGCACAAAAACTACTAGTTGAAAGTAGAAACGCATAATTAAATGCTTTCAAAATACAGACTGAAATTGTGATTTTTTAAATAGTTGTGTATAACATATATTTACAAGTATTTACGCATAATTTTAAACTGCTATTCTGTATGAAATTACTTGATCATAAACTAAGGTGGACTTGAGTTTTGAGCAGATATACATACATATATATATATATATATATATGAAGTAAGAAAAATTGGCGACCGTAGTCGAGGGTGATCCAACGGCTCCATTTTTGATAGTGGAGGAAGGCACTACTACTCTCTATGGATGCCTCTACTTTAACCTTGATCCGTAGCTTATAATGCTGAGTGTTAAACAAGGAGACATCAAGTAACATTTTTTGAGTCTTTGGTATGACTCGACCTGGGATTGAACCCAGTTCTCCCGGGACATTAGCAAACATTCTTACCGTCATGCTCTCTCTATATATATTACATGGTGGTAACTGTTACCCAGGGTTTCATGCATTTTGTATTCGTCTGACAGAGACTTATATTTCCATATGTAAATGCTCTGTCATTGATATTGACCACTTTTTAATAATACTGCAACATTTGGTCCTCCATTAATTCACTAAATGAACTGGTAAGAACCATAAACCCCTTATATATATATATATATATATATATATATATATATATATATATATATATCAAATTGGAGTGCTCAATGTCAATGGCTATCGATGTATAAATAATTATACACAAACACTCAACCAGCAGATCAAACAATCTTTTTTATATAAAAACAAAAATGAAAGTAAAAACAAAAATAAAAACAAAACGATATATATTCATATATATATATATATATATATATAAATATTCAATATTTTATTTTATGCAAATTTTTTAGATGAGTAGGTTTTGGTTAATAAAATTGTGTTTTCTCCTAATGTCGTCAGTCGGTACTAGATTCCCTGATGAGCGAAATTTTAGTAGGATAGGCCCGACTCGCGATTTAATTTATATATATATATATATATATATATATATATATATATTTGAAAAGTCATATGCGATTCACTTTTTAATTCTAAATATCACTCTCTTTCATTCTTTCTTTCTTTCTTTCTTTCTTTCTTTCAAAACATAATAAGAACTTTATTTTCATCGAACGGTGCATTTTACCTTCTTTTTTTCCAAATCAAGTGAAAAAATCCCATATAAGACAATGAATTTTTTATCATTTGTAAAAGAAGATAATATTTTCGGAATCTTTATTGAAAAATTTCTTCTTGGGATTTATTTTTAAAAATAAATCAGTCAAAACTGTTGACAATAGTTACCTATTAACTGCAAACTGGGTTCAAGAGCTCGGAATGTATTTTATGAACAGAAAAAAAAAAAACTAGGTAGTATTTTACATTAACCCATTATCTACAAAAAGTTTAATTCTCAACTTGAATGCATCAGCAGATATCGAACACAATAAGCTATGTTAATAACTTACAATGAACACAACAAACTGTTGGCAAGTCCATATTGGTTCCCAATCTATTAAATTCAATAAGCTATTGATTACTCTGTTAGAGATTATATATTATTTAACTCACGTACAGCAATATTTACTTACTGTCCTTTGCTTCTTCTCTCAGAGACACAGGAGAGAAATCCAAATAAAGCCAACAGGAAAAGTGGATGCTGGCCATCTGCTTATTGTCTGTCAAATACCGTCCACTCGTAGCCAGAAGCCTCTGGTAGTTCATATCTCGGTCACAAAATCCAAACAGGAATAGTTTATTGCATGGGTTGGAGATAAGAGGCCGAATTAAGAACTGGGGAATTACTCACAGACATATAATATGGGATGCATACACAAATACACACACTAGCATATGCGCACACACATACGCATGTAAGTATATGTATATATGTATATATGCATATATATATAAATATATACGTGTGGAAGGTGTAAAAACCACATACATTTACAACATAGGTATAAGTATAAAAATTTGCATCACACATTATATATATATATATACATATATATATATATATATATATATATATATATATATATATATATATATATAATATTCTGCAGAGGTAATTGCCCAAACAAACAATTTCCTTCAGGGATTTAATGATTTAAATGAGCATCATTACGCCAGAAGAAACACGTGGTTTTAGACAATTTAGTCATGTTTAGTTGTTGTAAGCCTGAATATCCGGAAAATTTTATTAATTGAATTGAATTAAATGAAAACAAAAGCGTATTTGGTAATTATATATATATATATATATATATATATATATATATATATATGTTGTTCAAAATTGATCAAGGTTAGACAAGAGAAAATTAAATTGTTGTTTTGATAAGTAGCCAAACTTGTAATTAAATTTGTTCCACCCTAGTAGAAATCTTTAATGGCCTCTGCAATCTTCGACAAAAAATGTTTTATTTGTTAAAATTGTTTGAACCATTACTTTCTATGTGTAGAATCTTATAAAACTTTTATAAACGTATCAGTATTTTTTTTATACCTAGAACGACAATTTTGATCTTTTTTTCACTTGATTATTTATTTATCAATTTTTATTTGTTTATTTGCTTATTTGCTTATTTATTTTTGCTTATTCTTTCTGTTCTTGACTCTCAAAGCTAAACGATTAGAGACAGATATTCTATCTGGTCATATTCTCATGAGCAATATCAATCAAATTTTGGACTTCAAGGTTAAATATATTTTTCTACATAAACACACACACGCTCACATAATCACACACGCGCATATATATATATATATATATATATATATATATATATATGTTTATGTGTTTGTAGGGAATTTAGCTGTAATTGCTGAGACGAATAATGGGTAGTGTTTGTGCATCTTGACCATTGTTAAATTGTTGCTGTTAAATACTTTTGTCTAAGATCAGATCATGTCGAGCTTATCTTTGTTAGGCTATCAAGTGCCATATCTATTCAATTCTGTTCCAGTCTTCCAGCGAAATGCAACAAAATACCAAGTGTCAGAGCTGTTCTGAAATGTGCTAAGGAGAGAAGGTCGGAGTCATCTGACGCCTGAATGACACTGGGCGCAGATATTAGGTAGTTTTTGCCTTTGTCTTCACTTATTTGTATGGGTTGTGGGATTTGATTAATGTCTGATTCTAACCCATAAGTATCAACTTTTGATTGTTAAATAACTATACCATTGCCATGATATGGCTATGTGTGAAACGTATATCGAATGTCCATAAAGATAGAACATAGAACATAGGATCTCGTAACACGAAAAACACTTACGACTTCTCAGTTCAGGTACGAAACTTTTTTATTACCATTGGATATAAAGGTTCTTCGACATAAGGGGAGAGAGGCACAATCTTTCTATTCTGGCTTTTTCATCTGCCCACCCTCCATCTCGTGCGGCACCCTCTCAAGGCCTCCGCGAGCAAGCAAAAGTCAACCGTCTCGTTCGGTGAACAGTTCTCGACTCTACTAACTGACTTCAAAAATCCCAAGATCCTCCGCGCGCTTTCTGTGCGTGACGTCATTCGCACTCTCTAGCCCCGTTTCCCATCTCGGGCTATTGTGGCATCTCTGAGTGACACGTTCGCTCTACGCACGCGAGTGAACACCAGTGTTAATGTTGCACCTAAGTAACCCATGCACTGACCCGAAAAGTTCTCAGCCTAACTAAACCCAAAGGCTTGAAACGAAATCCCTCGGCCATTATATTACATAACTGCTCTGTTTAATGTCACTGAAGTTTGTAAAAGACAACGTTGCATACACAAAAATAGATGCCTATGGTTATACATTTTGTTATATACCATCATCATCATGAAGACACGATGGCTGGGATTGCCTTAAATGTCTTTTGCCATCCATCCCTATCGGCCAAAAATTATGATAGGTACTCTACAAGGCATCTACATGGCATTACATTCATAGTACTTGAATGTAAGTTTCTATTAGTCAGCTAACATTGGTGTTTTTCAGTGTGAGAGTCTTCAGGAGAACGTCGCTTATGAGTTCGTCCCTGCTTCTCTAGCAGTGCTCATTATAACTTGTTCATCATACTTGTACGGTTTTTTAGACGGAGGAGAGTTATAAGTGGCTAGACTGCCGGTTTTTTTTTTGCAGTGTGCTGCTTCTAGGATTTGTTCAGCAGCCTTGTGAAGTTCCCATTTTTTCAAGCACTTCGTAAAATCCAAGTTGTGCAACCATACAGTTGTACTGACACGCCTTCAACATAGAAGAAATCCTGTTGCTTTATTCTCTTTTTATTTATTGTTCAGAAATATCAGATTTCCCTATAATCGATAACCAGTCTACAGCAGTCCAAATCTTTCCTACGTGCATATAGATATCACTCTCAGTAGATGAGATATCGCTACCGAGGCACGTGAGCTGGTTTACTAATTTTATTGGCATGTCATTTAAAGTAGAGATGACTCCATCTTGTTTAAATCATATGAATTCTGTTTTATCTGCATTCACACAGAGGATAATAATTCCTGCAGAAGAGACTGTTACGCGAATATCGGATTACCGAAACCCTTCATACATTGTTCTCAAGAAGCCTAATCTTGACCGTTCAAATCACAACCATTGAATCACAAGATAAACTTTAAGCAGATTTCCGAATCTGGTCGTGAAGCTTCTGATTTTACTAATCACTCTTACTTTCCTTCTTCTATGGAGCAATACAGGGATTCACATTATTATCTATCATTAAAGCGTGCCTTTTGTGGACAAGTGAAGATTAATTTATATCCTTGTGAAGTTTAATAATAATCATTTTAACATTTTGTGAAAAGAATAATGTGTAAGCAATATGAAGGCATTGTTATTAAATGAAACCGACTAATTGAACTAAAGAAAATACTGTAAAAGTTTAGGTCAATGATACTAAATTTTAGGCACAACAAATACATTTAAATGAAAAAGTAGTACATATATATATATATATATATTAAAACGAATGAGTCCATGAGGAGATTTATATTTTTTAAAGATTTATTCATTTATTTATTTCGTTCTTACATACGTGTATGTTTCCAGCTTTTTATAAAGAATAAAATGATCTAAAAAAAAACAGAAAATGATTGCTCATTAGCGATTTTAAAATGTGCGGTGGGGCAGTCGTAATGGATAAAATTTTTGATTTGTGGCCTCGAAGTAAGTGAGTTCAACTCCAGTCGCGATATTAAGTTCACTTTTGGACTAATATCCATAAGAATGGTATGAGCCTTCTTATTCCCTCCTGATACAGTTCAAAAATTATCATTTCTGTTCTTCTACAAGGATGGCATTGTCATTTAATAAACCACAAAGAATGATATGCTATTAAACAAAGAAAACAAACCAAACCAACAATATAGTTGCAGAAGCGATGATAATCTCATTTGGTTCTTTGTCATCACGTCCAAGATGGAGACCTTCAATGGGTCCTTGTTTTTTGGGGGGTTGCTAATAATTCAATTATAAAATAAAATTAGGAAAGTTAGAAAGCTACATGCTTGGTTGATAAGTGCGCTTCGGTCGGATTATATGAAACTACCTGGTCTTATCAAAAATAAACTGTCCACCAATCATCACGCTGGATTTATGTCCACATACACCGCGTTCATCTGATAATGGAATCTGCTAAGTTCAGATGCTAAACGAGGACCCTTGTTGACTTTCTACAGTCGTGGTTGATAATTGCCTGGATTTGCTGGATGAACTCGATCATTCATTCGAGATTTTATGACTAAAAATGATTCAATATCTTGTCAATGCACGACCATCTCTGCAAGAAGCCTCTAATTCGTTCCTTATCTTGAACACGAGTGACCAATTTCTGGAAGCCGACAGTCTCTAAGTTGGTGTTGTTGGTGAGTAATGTCACAAGCATGAAACGTCTTTTTATTTCAAGTGTCATATTGGAAGATGACACGTCAATGCTCCTGATACAACAGATAGAGAAATAAGAATGTTAAGATTTGGAGTTGGCTGCGTTATATTACCTTCAGTCGCTACAAGGGTTGGTTTCTTAAATAATTCGCTTATTCTGCATAGAAATGTTCAAATGAAAATTAATTATCGAACAATTAGGAAAGGATGTGTTCGACAATGTATGATTCTTACATTTGCTCTTTATTTTGTTGTTCTACAGATTTATATCAAAATACATTTGCCTCCAAATGCTGCCCCACCACACACACACACATATATATAGTCATCCACTGACAGATCTCTTTCGTTCTATCAGAACTCATCAGTATGCCTAGACAGTAGCTTTCCGTAGCTGAGATCGAAACCCGGTTGACTTAAACGCCAAGCCAAAGCCTCTAACCATTCAGCCAAGAGGAGCCATTAGCTGTGAAGTAAATTTTAAACGGTTATGAATCACAATTACTATTGTTTACATACATCCGTTTAACGGCTGCCGAGACCTCAATTCCTATAGGAAGAGGTTTGCAATGAACGTTAATGGCAACACGATTACTTCTTCGCCAGAGAACTCAACCATACGGGGGTAGGGGATCTCCATTGTGTGATGGATATCTAATAAAGCTGGTCTCATTCCCAGAGATGCCAGCTGAAATAAATTTATAATAGCCAAATGACGGTTTGTTAAGTTGTTTTTTCAATTATTTAGAAATTTGTTCCGTAAGAAACTTATCGGTTTTCATACATTGAACACTCCTTGATTGTGTAAGAATCCTCAAATAGAATCATTCCCAATTTCACTTCCATTGGATATTCTATATATATATATATATATATATATATATATATATATATATATTTGTGTGTGTGTCTGTGTGTGCTTACTTTTGTTTAATGGCATATTAACCTTCGAGCGAGATGAATAGATCAAGTATGTAAATATGTGTGGGTGCATGCATACATGTGTGTTTTGACAGCAATTTCTCTTAATAATGTTAAATTTCAAAAAAATATTAATCCAAATATTCTACCATGTATGAATAGATAAATGCTTGTGTGGGAGCTGCTGATTGGTTCAAATATCAGTACTGAGATTACTCCAACTGACGTCAGAGAATTTATTAATAAAAAAAGAAAAATGAAAAATGTTGATCTGAAATCATATCTTGCATAAAGAAAATTACGTTTTCAAATAAGAGCCTTTTAAACATCTAAAGAATGATCTGAGACTACATTTTACATCGATTAACTTTTTGGTCCCACGAAATATATATTGAAATTCTATTTAAAAAATAAAGATATATATTAAAACAGATAGTTTAAGATGTATTATTCCAATAAAAAGCGATCACTACCACTAAGCTAGAGTAGCTTTAAAAAAAGATTGTATGACAATTCGTTCGAAAAACTATAATTTTCAAACCCAGTGGAAAGGATATCTATTTCAGATTGCAGCTAAATTGTTTAAGAAATCAGAAATGGAACTACAGGAAAATATATACAGAATGTAATGTTTTAAGTTACCAAAAACAGTTTTTTTTTAAAGCTATTGATGAAAATTGAAATGTATGAGTGGTTTGGCTTTGTCCATGAAGAAGTTAATTTTTTATTTTACTGGGAATGTCAAAAATATTTCTTAGTAAGATCAATGGGATAGTTTTTTTTCCAGGGAACAGATATTTATCACACTAATGTATTTTGATATAAAATGGATTACATATGTTTGGATATTATCCGTTGTATGAATATAACTTAAAATTTGACCGTCAGAAAAATTGTCCTTACATTCTTTTTCGCTGACGATTATATATATATATATATATATATATATATATATATAGTAATCCACAGATAGACTTTTCGTTGAATCACAACTCATCGGTGTGGCTAGACGTAACCCAGCCAACTTCATGTCAGCCCGATAACATAACATCACAGCCATAAGTAGTCTCAACGTAAGTGAGGGAATTTTAACTTATATGCATTAATATTTATTTTGTTTACATTTAAGCTTACGGAGACCAGAGTGATCAATTCGTTTGAATAGATTTTCATTACATGAGTGGCAACCGTTAATTCCTTCCTGCTCTACCCCCGAGGTGAGGAGAATATTAATTGGACATGTACTAATTTTTAATATTTACATATTCATATATATATAACTTTTTACACACATACACACACATATGTATGCATAACTTTTTATGTGTGTGTGTGCGCGCGCGCACACACACACACACACACACACACACTCTCTCTCTCACACACACACACACACACATACATATATATATATATATAAAAGAAAAATTAACTTTATCACGTGGAAGATAAAGTGAAGAATGTCACTTTCTATATATTTTTAACTCTCCAATGAGACTCCTTTTAAATCATCTTGATACAATTTCAGATTCTTTTCTCTCTTCAGATGTCATTCGCTGCAACAGATTTATCATCTCTCTCTTTGCTTATACTTTCTTGTATTCCACACGTTTTACGAAAAAGGTCAAATTATTTTTCTCATCAAAAGCCTTTATACGCATATGAATTTACTTATCCATTCTGCACAAGCGGGGTGTGACACCAGGTCAATTTTTAAGCTGAGTTTAACAGGTTTTAATTCATATTTTTTTTCTCCTTGTCGAAGAGCTCAGTCTACACAATAACTTTCCCATAACTGGAGACAGAATATTTTTTCCAAGGGTATTAATGCTATGTGAAATGCGAAAAGCTTCATTCAGGGTTTGAAATCAAGTCACCGTGTCCATGTCTTTGGACGATAACTGCTCCATCATCACACGATGATATACATGCGTTTGCGTGGCAAATATTTTTCTTGTATTAATCCACGTCTTGACAGAGGGACAAGAAGGATTTTGTTTCTGTTAAATACCACCCTGATATTATAACTTTGGTAAAACCTTTGGATTTGTTTTGACATTCCCCGTAAGAAATATTACAAGTAATGACATCTTTTGTGATCTTGCAGGTTTTCTTTATTTCTCCCCTAAAAATAATCAATCGCAGATACTTTTTACGCTGGTAAGCACAACAGATGACTGGTAATACTTTCCACTCAGTTGGCTTGTTTGTTTGTTCGTTTGTTTTGGTTTTATGGCATATAAACCCTTGTAGGTTATATTATGCCAAATCCATTTTTATACAAATAATCAGTTCTATTTCAAAAGATTCTGATTAGCATAAGTACACAGTTTAATCGTCAAAAACATTTCTATTTCAAGCTATTCAGTCAAAAAGTTCTAAATCAAACAATTCTGTTTAGTGCAAGAACAGATTTGTCCACACACAGTTAAATGTCAAAGCAGTTCTATTTCAAACAATTCAGTTTACCATTCGGTCATAGTTTAGTTCTATATTACCCATATATAGGGCCTTATCAGGTGCTACTACTCCGAGCCAGAGTGAACTTAGGAGTGATGGCAATGAAGGCGTGCTCCGCATTCCCTAAACCTCCAGTATCATTGGAACCTCACAATCATATTGTTTAGCGTCATATCCAGGACACTTGTTACCCGTCTGCAGAGGTGCAGTCGGTATATTCTATAGCCCCAGCCGACTAGGCATTCATTCTGTAGGATTTCTGCAGATAATCCCTGCCAGACGATAAAGGTAACAAACTAGTTTCTTTTTTAAATAAAATATGTGGTTCAACCTAAAGTTTCTTTATAATCATTTATGTTCCCTATGCACATCAGTACTATGCTCCTCCTTTTCGCGGTTTATTAGAACGTTCAGAAAGGTCATTTTGTGGTAATTTTCCTTCTTAATGGGGAAATTTATGGGAGGTTTAATTTTTCTAAAAATCTTCTATTTATATAAAGTCCGGCAGTTTGAAGAAAGTGAAAAAGTATCTCGAAGGAGAGGATACTGTCTTGTATTTTATGGAGGAACAAACATTATTGTTCGATTCTCGTAGAGCTAAAGACATATACATCCCAGCAGAGTTTCGTTTGTATATGGCCTTCTGAAAATACACCAATCAGACAAGCCTCTTTAAGCCCATAGCAGGAAAATATTCAAATATTCTCGGTTTTGTTAACAATGCTGTCTGCCAATTAGATCATCCTGTTCTCTTTTACTCGTCAAGTGGCCATTAATTTAATTTGAACAGATTTAACACTAAAAGCTTGAATTGTTTGGATACAAACATAATCATTCTGGCCATTTGTTGTTCAGTCTAGTGGTGTTAGATTCTGTGTAAAGCCATGTAACAGCAAGTATCTATTGTTGCTTCTTGAACGATATCCAAACACGTAATGGCCTCATTACCATATTATTTGTCGAAGTAAGCTACGTACTTTAATCACAAAGATAGATAGATAGATAGATAGATAGATAGATAGTGAGAGAGAGAGAGAGAGAGAGAGAGAGAGAAATGAAAAGTTAGAAGCAGATGAAAAAAAGACAATATTCAATTATAAAGTACTGATTCGAAAAACTGTGAATTATTTAAATCATTTGCTTCCTCAAAATAATAATGCTTTCCTTATTAATTTTTTTCATGGAGGGTGAATCATTTACAGCACGAAATGATCTAATAAAGATATTTCGAAAACTATATTGTTTGCCTTTTCTGCGTTTACCATTGTCTTCGGTTTTGGTTTCTATATTTAATGACATCATGGAATTTCGTGGGTCATTTAATGATAAACTATCCTTGTAGAATTACAGTACTGGAAGTATTTAATGAATAGCTGGGATATTAGGAAGTTCATAACTTTCCCAAGGGTGTTAATCTGAAAGTAAATGTAATAGCATGACTGGGGTTCAAATATACTTATTATGATATCACAGTCCATCATGTTAGCCACTACACAGCGATGACTTCATTTTCCATTATCAACGCCAACGATTCTTTGATAGCAAATATTCCAAAGAATAGATGATGTATAACACTCGAAACCAGACGCACTAAAATTCAACAATTTTTTATTTACTTGCTTGCTAAAACACTCCAACACATTAATAAAAAAGTGAAATTATAAAAAAAAAAAGGATTAAGACGTTTTTATATTACTCAAAACATTTATTTAGGGGAATTAAGAGTCATGAAGTGT
Organism: Sepioteuthis lessoniana; assembly: GCA_963585895.1. Taxonomy (NCBI): domain Eukaryota; kingdom Metazoa; phylum Mollusca; class Cephalopoda; order Myopsida; family Loliginidae; genus Sepioteuthis; species Sepioteuthis lessoniana. Next base: position 76,217,947 of record OY757910.1, on the reverse strand, counting down.
TCGTGACACTAATAACCAGACCTTATATAAAATTCAGATAATATCCAAGCCTGTTTTTACATAACGTGAAGCTAAATCAGCGGTCTTCCTCCTCTAGGCTTCTTTACTAATCACGAATTGGACTCGGCGTGCTGATCTTAACACTGTTATCCGACTAAATTCTTGACTGTTTAAGACAAAACAATCAGAAAATATCATTTATTTAATTATCAGTCTTTTTTTTAAGAAAAAGTTCTGAACTTTTTGTTTCATTATTTACGCGATGATAATGACACAGTATTCCTAAACTTTTTTTTATTAGTAGCACAAAGATCAGGATTCAATATTCCTTGATGTACATACGTATATACATCTTAACCCAAAGTTGTATTTCATATCTGAGAAAAAAAAAACGAAAACATTCAAAGAATACCTGACTCAATTATTGCTTTCTTTCCTTAATGACATATCAAGTTCCGTGGGTTATTTAACACCAAACCCATCCTTGTAGAAGAACAGCAGTTATCCTATTTACCAACCCCTCCGCTCGGGCAGGATATGACACAAGGTCAATTTTTAAGCGGAGTTTAACAGGTTTCAATTCAGAGTTTTCCTTCTCCTAGACTAGTTACCTCACCAAGGCTGAAGAACCTAGGCTGTCCTACTATTTACCCATAGCTGGTGGGAGAATTATTGGATTCATACCTTTCCCAAGGATATTACTGCTATGTGAAATGCAATCAGTCTCGTCCAGAATTTGAACTCGTGTCGCCGTGTTCATTTCCTACGACGATAACAATTACACCACGGGCACCTGAAGAACAGCAGTTATACTGTATTACCCATAGCTGGGGGAATAAGAAGGTTCATACCTTTCCCGAAGGCATAAACCTGAAAGTGAACGTTTCAGCGCAACTGGAATTCGAATTCGTTTACTTCAAGACTTCTTCTAGTCCAACACTTCTTCTATTACACCAAGGAAACTTCTCCATAACTAATTCTTTGAATGAAAAGATGAATAATCGAAAGATAATCACTTTTTGATCTCGAAAGCTGATAATACATTCAAAGTTCAGATTTAAATTTTCTAACACAAAATACACTTCACATCTGTTTTAGTGAAACATATGACAAGAAAAAAAATCTTTTGATATTTATACTTATTAAATAGTGATATTTTTCTTTATTCATACCATGATGCAAACAAAATTGTTCATGCTCAGTAGGCTGGAGCTGTAGAATAAACCGAATACATCTCTACAGAGGGGATAAGATCCCCAGCAACGAGTATCTTAAATAGGACAATAAACCATCTAATGGTTATGCTCCAGTCTTGGATCTTTAGGGAATATCGAGTACTCCTTCATTGCAATTACTCCCAGATCAACTCTGACCTGAACTGGTTGTACTTTTTAAGGTCCAGTCTATGAGTCAAAAAGAAACATGCAGTCATTTTCTTAACTTGAAACAATTTAACTGAGCGCAAACAAATGACTGATGTTAAAATGAATTATTAATATTACATAGCAAGTCTTGATAACATGTAACAGAGTGCGAATAAAATTACAAGTGTTAGATAGCAATACTTGAAACCATTAAACTGTTCGCAAACAAAGGAGTTCAGGCTCGTTTAAGAATAATGTTACCAATAAACTAGTCGTTTACAAATCATATATATTCAAAATATATGTATTAAGAGGATTTGGCATTAAGTAGCCTACAAGGGTAGATATGCCATAAAATATAACCAAACGTGGAACAAGACAAAATAAATTTCAATAAAATGAGTAATGTTTATCGGTAGTAATACTTTTCGTTTTAATACTTTTTGTCCATAAATTATTGTTTCGGGTATATGGATAGGTGTTATGTTTAGATGTTGACCCTGACGATTTCGTCGTTAATGTTTCTTAGAAAATGAAAATTATAAGAAATTTTTCTTTAACAAAACTTGATTTTGATCACGACAAGCGAGAAACTTTCAAATTTTTCTTCGTCTTCGTTTATCACCCAAATCAAACTATCTATGATTTTGATTAAGATTTTTCATTTTAATACCAGGTAAACTTGATGGTAGAATCTGGTCAAGTGTCACATTTCATTCTTTCATTATTACCATATAATTTCTTGCGGAGGCAAATGCTTTATTGGAATGACGAAGATCTCAAATTTATATTTAGATTTGAATCTTTTTTAATATTTTTGAAATATATAAATTCTAATAATGTCTGTTCAAGACGGATTGCACACGTTGTAGAACAGCTTACAAAAGAATGTGTTAAAGTTGTTATTGAATTGAACTAAAATGAAAGTTTTGTCGACATTCCATTAACGGAGTAGAAATAAAGGGTGGATGAAAATGTGAATCAACAGACTGAAATGTAGAGCTTTCAGCTTAAAAATCTTTCCTTATTTTAGAAACCTCAACATGAATTTCATTACTTAGTCTACTTTGCTTTTTTTGTTTTACTCTGTGCACACATTTTGGCAATGTATTTACTTAGAACTGTATTATACTTTCCATTTCTACGCCAAAATTTCCTTCCTACATCGGCATTTGTCAGCGTGAAGCTTTCAAGGAAAATTTATACAGAAAACATTCGCAGACTTATTGTGAATGTCATGTAGAAACATTGTTCAGCATAAAGACTGCATGGGATAGAAATCTCTCACTGATGATTTAATGAATTAATGTACAGTAAGAAAGGTAATAATTTTTGAAAAATTTCTGTAACCATTCCATACTACTTTGGGCAAAACTTGGTGAGAAAAGTATGCGTACATGCAATTATTCTCAGTAGGATTTTCATTATTTAACACATTACTTTAACATCTTGGTAAATCGGTGCCTATTTATATAACATTTTATCGTTAAAGTTTCAAATATTAAGAACAATACCTCAATTAAAAGACGGCAGTTTCTATTTTTATTTGTAACTTCTTATTAACAAAAAAAACCTTCTACTTTCAATAACAAATGAATGTTTGATGTATTTACTAAAGAAATCTTTAGAAGAAATGAACAAAACAAATTCAAAAACTTACTTGTCGGAAAAAAAGCCAAATATATTTTTTAAATCAAAGAACAGATCAGATATCAATACTCGCCAAAATAATCAGAAAAAAATTAGAGTAGCTATTTTTTATTCATTTTACGAAAATAAATTTGATGGTTTTAAATTTATAGAATAAATTATGTTTTATCTGATATAAAAGTTTTCAACAACCATTTTTCAAAACTACAGACTAAATACACAATTGAAGAAGTGTTTTTCGGTCGTATATGCTTTAATAGGTCTACTAAAAAAATGTAAAGTTTGTGACTTTATTCAAGGTTGACCCGAAAGCTCCCTTTTCAATAGCTGTTACACCGAGGTGTAGGGGAGGGCACTACTCTATTCGCTGGATTGCTCCACTTTACCCTTGATCATTACTTTATAACGCTGAGTGTTAAGCGGCTTCAAGAACCATTTTTTGAGTCTTTGCTATGACTCGACCTGTGATTGAACACTGGTCTTCTAGACTATTCGCAAACATTCTACTCATTAGGCTAATGAAGCGGTATGTCTACTACTTAGTGTAATATAACAACTTTTGCAGATTTTGTCTGTCTGAAAAAGAAGTAGAAAAAAACTTCTCAATATTTCCTTTGAAGATTCCATTTCCAGTGGCAAATGAAGCTTTTCACAAACATAGCAGAAAAAATAGTTCAAAAATATAGATAGTTAATTAATGAAGGGATTATTAAACACTTTTCGATCAGCTTTATGTCAAAACTTTTAACAATTTTTCACTGTTCAAGGGAAATAGAGTTGTCCCTATTGGCTATCGCTTTGTGTAGGTTATCTAGAGAGTATCCAGTATCCGCCCAGAGTAAGTTTTTTATTAGTATGCAAACACTTGTGTGTCCATGTTTAGAAGAAATTATCAATTATCAATTCGTCCTTGTTTCTATAGCAGTGCTTAGCATGTCTTGGCTGTTTTGTGTGATGGGAGGCAAGTAGCCATATACCTGCTGTTTTCTTGGTTGCTGGTTCCATACGTTCAAACTGTACCGCTCTTCTCCCTACTAATAGTCAATGACATTATTAGATGATTTGACGTGTTACTCTTCATTATTTTCAGAGTTTTATTTAACGTCCATTACTGTTCACATTCGTGGGTGACAATTATTAATATCCAATTATTGTAGAAAAATAAAATGGCAAAGTCATAATTGTTGACTAGAAAATCTTTACTTCTTACGTTGCTCGCTTCCTTGTCATAAAAGTGCAAGTAATATTAGGCGTTTACCTTCACCACTACAAACTTAATATTCATTGTCTATCTTTTCTAATATGAGACAGCAGAAGTTTTAAAACTTGTCGACAGAAATCCATTCAAACAAATACAGACTTTAAATTAATGAAGCTGAAAGAGGCAGCTTCTCTGGAAAATACGACTCAAATAGACAGAGAAACCAATGTTATTATACCACCCACTGATAAAGCTCGGAAGAGAAATGTAACGTGTTTATGAATTTGTGTTCATTAATGAAAACTATGGAGAAATGTGTCAGATATATTGGCAAAGAATTTGTGACTAATTTTAAGATCACTGTTGAGCATTGATTCACCATTATATAAAAGAATCCAAATCAAACTAGATTAAATATTTTGCCTTAAGGAACGATAACTTTTACAATATTACAATTGTCCATGTATTTAGTTTCGATGCAGGTCTTTTGTTTAATGGCATATCAACCTACATGGGTTATCAAATGCCAAAGCTATCCTGATAGAGGGAAAGTAGAAGTAGTATTCAATGCTTAAGAGGGGTGTTATGCTTTTACTTTTTCTTCTAAACTACTGTTAGGCCTCTAACAATTTTTAGCTTTTAGAAAAGATTCAAAAACGTTTTGCCGTGTTCGCTGACATTTGGACAGAGTCATATATTCAATTTGGGTTTATAGTAAGCGTGTCTTTACATTTAAAACGCACAGTTTAAGCATTATTTTACAAACAAAAATAAAGCATAAAATTTTTTAAAATTCAGCATTTTAAATTCATAGGACTTAAAGTCATACTGACCAATATTGAAACATTTTTCCTCTGTTGGCACGTGAGTTCAAATCATTCTTTTTCTTTTTAGCGTTTATTTACTACTGAATTTTAGGTATGTTTGGAGAGGGTCTACTGCTCGAGATGGGGGTGGGGAGGGCTACTAATTTCATCGTTTTCTTTTTTCTTTTTTTTCCTTTCTCTTTTTTTTGGGGGGGGGACGGGGTTGCTGTGGTAGCTTAAGCTTACAAAATTTTATGCTGTATTTTTGTTTGTAAAATAATGATTAAACTGTGCGTTTTAAAATGTAAAGACACGCTTACTATAAACCCAAATTGAATATATGACTCTGTCCACATGTCAGCGAACACGGCAAAACGTTTTTGAATCTTTTCTAAAAGCTAAAAATTGTTAGAGGCCTAACAGTAGTTTAGAAGAAAAAGTAAAAGCCTAAAACTCCTAATGCTACCACAAAAAAAAAAAAAAAAAAAAAAAACATTAAAAAATTGTCATTTGTAAAAACTCAATAATTCCTAAAGCTACCCAACGGTAGTATAGAAGAAAAACTAAAAAGCCTAGGAAATTGTCCGAATACCGCAAAAAAAAATAATTTCCGTACCAGTAAGAGTCTGACGAAAGTACCTTAATCTTGGACTTTAACTAAGTCGAAACTTAAGAAAACCTAAATCAAAATTACCCCCCTTTTTTTCCTACGTACACATGGGAAGCAGCTTGATGTACGTAAAGGTATTTGAATAAACCCATGGACGACCAAACTCAATACCTAAACAGGTCCTGGACGTGAGTTTGACGACTTTACGCTCAGGATCGTTAGTTCGATCGGGGAACTACTGCTGCTCCTCTATAAGAGTGGCTTCTATAGAAGAGAATAAAACAGCCATCGAAAGATAACCATGACCCACATACACAAACCGCATCGCTCTTGGTGCGGGTAAAAAAGGGGCACGTCCTGCAGAGGTTGGAGCCCTGGCCTCAGTGTTCGAAAAATCAGCTACAGAGCTCAAACGACAAAAACTACTAAAATGCAAGCAAACACTACAAATAGCCATATTTAACGTAAGAACCTTAAACAGAATAGGTCAACTACCAGAGCTAATCGCATCGGCCGTAGAACATAGGATTGACCTAATATGCATACAAGAACACAGATACACGCACCACGAAGATATCAAATATCACGAAACTGGCAATGGATAATCGCTCGTCACTGTATCCGCATGGAAAAACTCTGTCAACGCCGCAGTAGGAGGGGTAGGATTGCTTATAGGACCTAGAGCATTAAAAACGCTAAATAGCATTGAGAAAATACAACCTAGAATGATGGCTGCTAATTTTAACGGCAACCCCAGAGCAACAATCATCTCCTGCTACAGCCCTACCAATGTTAGTGAAGAAACTGAACTAGTCACCTTCTACGATGAGTTATCCTCATTAGTGCGTAGCATCCCGAAACACAACATGTTAGTCATTGGCGGAGACATGAATACCCAAATCGGGGAAAACGGAAACAACAAATACAGCCTCCACAACACGTCAAATAGGAATGGGCAACATCTAACAGATTTCATGATAGAAAATAGATTAGCATGCCTCAATACAAACTACCAAAAAAGGGACGGCAAACTATGGACATACACATCCGCGAACAATACTAAAGCTCAGATAGACTACGTCCTTATAAACAAGAAATGGAAAAATAGTGCAATGAATTGCGAGGCATACTCCTCTTTCGAGGGTGTGTCCACCGATCACCGAATAGTCACGGCGAAAATACGGCTAAGCCTACGAAAAAACGCAAAAAGAACAGCGACCACCAAATACTATGACTGGGCCCTTTTGAAAAACAGAGATATAAGAGATAAATACGTATTAGAATTAAGAAACAGATATGAAACACTACAAGAAAGGACGGGAAAAAAATATGAAAATTTCGTCAATGCGCACCTCGAGGCAGCAGCGAAATGCATTCCAACAAAACTCAAAACTTAACTTAGAGTCCCATGGGAAACTTTAGCGGTGAGAGAAAAACGTGCACTAGAGAAAACAGCCTCCAAAAACTATCGAAAAAATCCAACAAACACAAATGCCTTAAAACTAAAAACGGCACAATATCAATTAGCAGGCATATATATAAAGGAACAGACAGAATACATTCAAAATCAGATAGATAAGATTAGAGACTCGGTAGAAGATAGACAATCTAGGATAGCCTGGTAAACAATAAACGAAGTGAGTAGAGGAAAGAACACAGCCAAAGCAAAACTGAAAGCAGCAAACCAACAAGAAAGAATAAAACTGTGGCAACAGCACTTCGAAAACTTACAAGGAAACCCACCGAAAATAACACATGAACCAATCACCAGAATAATTAGTAAACAATTAGACATTAAACTAGGACCGTTCACACAAGAAGAACTAGACTCGGTTCTCAGAAAAATTAAAAATAGGAAGCTGCAGGGCTGGACGAGATTCCCCCAGAAGTATGGAAGACCAGACAATTCGACGACATACTGCTCCGACACTGCAATGCAGTATACAATCAAAACCCGATAGATAGATGGATGAAGGGATGCATACTCCCTTTCCCTAAAAAGGGGGACCTCGGATTAGCCAAAAACTACCGAGGGATAACACTTACATCCATAGCAGCCAATATCTACAATGCCCTACTACGAAAGCGCATAGAACCCAAAATCGACAACATACTTAGGAAAAACCCAAAGGGCTTCCGAAGAAATAGATCTACGACCTCACAAATATTAACCATCCGTAGAATCCTTGAAGGTGTACGGGCAAAAAACCTACAAGCGACATTAATTTTTGTCGACTTTACCAAGGCCTTCGATTCCATTCACAGAGGAAAGATGGAACAAATTCTACTAGCGTACGGAATACCTAAAGAAACCGTAGCAGTTATAACGATTCTCTATAGAAACACCAAAGTAAAAGTACGATCACCAGATGGAGACACAGAATACTTCGACATTGTAGCAGGAGTATTACAAGGGGACACGCTGGCTCCGTACCTCTTTATCATTTGTCTAGACTACGTACTTAGGATATCGATTGACAAAATCAGAGAGAATGGCTTCGAACTGACGAAGAAAAGAAGCAGAAGGTACCCCGCAAAAACAATTACCGACGCCGACTACGCCGATGACATAGCGATACTGGCAAATACACCCGACCAAGCCGAAACACTTCTGCATAGTTTGGAACAAGCAGCCGCAGGCATAGGCCTCTATGTTAATGCACACAAAACGGAATATATGTGCTATAATCAAACGGGGGACATCTCCACTCTAGACGGAACCCCTCTTAAACTAGTAGACAAATTCACTTACCTAGGAAGCAGCGTCGAATCAACCGAAAAGGACATCAAAACGAGGTTAACGAAAGCATGGACAGCTGTCAATAGGTTATCGATTATATGGAAATCAGACCTAACCGATAAAATGAAACGCAGTTTCTACCAGGCAGTGGTCACATCGATACTGCTATACGGGTGCACTACATGGACGCTAACAAAACAGCTGGAGAAGAAGCTAGACGGCAATTACATAAGAATGCTGCGTGCAAGCTTGAACAAGTCCTGGCGACAACAACCCACAAGACACCAACTGTACGGCCACCTGAAGAAATAGATCCACGACCTCACGAAAACTATTCAAGTTAGACGAACCAGACATGCAGGACACTGCTGGAGAAGCAGGGACGAGCTCATAAGAGATGTACTCTTATGGACCCCCACACACGGCCGTGCAAAAGCAGGACGACCAGCACGAACATACATTCAGCAGCTGTGTGAGGATACGGGATGCTGTCCTGAAGACCTGCCTGGGGCGATGAACGATAGGGAGGAGTGGCGAGAGAGGGTCAGGGATATCCGTGCTACCAGCGCGACATGACGATGAAGAGGGGTGTGTTATAAGATAATTCATACCTTTCCGATTGAAGTTCGAACTCTTTAACATGTAATAATTCAGCACGGAAGCCATTACATCACGTGACTGCCCCTCTATATTTGCGGAGACTCATTTTGTTCCTTGGAGTTTAGCTTAAATGTTTAATTTATGGTATGTTAGAGAATACATATATATATATATATATATATATATATATATATAGATAGATTTGGCATTAAATAACCTACAAGAGTTGATATGCCACAGAACAACCAACCAACCAACCAAACTAAATGGAAACTGCTCAAATATTTAAACAATTGATTATATTTCAACAGCTCAGTTTTATTTCAATATTTTCTTTCTTCTTCTGTAATATTCATTTTTTTGTCTTTTCTCTTATTCAGCTTGAGTAAATCCACTTCAAGTATTCTTAGTTTTTTTTGGGGGGGGTGTTCTTTTTTCCATTTTATGTCCTTTAAAATCTATGTATTGAATAATTCTGATGTGTTTATTTTTCTTCTTTTTCCTTCCAACCTCAACCTTCGAACATTGCACATCTCTCAAACTCTATTGCCATATCCTGTCTATTTATATGTAAGTTCCCAATTCATTACTTTTATTTCTTTTTGTATTAATTAATGCTGTGAATATTTCACACAAGCTCTAACTGAAGTCTGAGTGACAACAAGTCTCCTCAGATTCCCTTGAGTATTCTAGATATTTAACTGATTTTAACTATGTCATTATCATCATGATGTCGTACCACTACCACGGATATCCCAGACCCTCTCTCACCACTTTTCCCTATCGTTCATCGCCTCTGGCAGGTCTTCTGGACTACATTCCGCATCCTCACACAGCTGTTGTGTGTATGTTCTAGCTGGTCGTCCTGCTTTAGCACGGCCATATGTGCGGGTCCATAGGAGTACACCACTTATGAGCTCGTCCTTGCTTCTCCAGCAGTGTCCTGCGTGCCTGGTTCATCTAACTTGGATAGTTTTCGTGATGAGAAGCAGGTGGCCGTATAGTTGATGCCTTGTGGGGTGTTGCCGTCAGGACTTGTTCAATATTGCTCGCAACATTCTTGTGTAGTTGCCGTCTAGCTTCTTCTCGAGCCGTTTAGTTAGCGTCCAAGTGGTGCATCCGTACAGCAGTATCGACACGACTGCTGCTTGGAAGAAACTACGTTTCATTTTATCAGTCAGGTCTGATTTCCATATGACCGATAATTTATTGATAGCTGTCCATGCCTTCGTAAGCCGCGTGTGGATGTCTTTTTCGGTTGATGAGACACTGCGTCCTAGGTAGGTGAACTTGTCAGCTAGTTTCAGAGAGGTTCTGTCTAGTGTGGAAATGTCGCCTGCTTGATTGAAGCACATAATTTCAGTTTTGTGTGCATTGACATGGAGGCCAATGCCTGCGGTGGCTCGTTCCAAACTATGCAGTAGTGTTTCGGCTTGGTTGGGTGTATTTGTTGGTAACGCTATGTAATCGGCGTAGTCGGCGTCGGTAATTGTTTTTGTGTGGTAGTGGTTTGAATGGTTCCAATTCTTCTTCTGATTTCAAACTCTCCCTATCTATTTTCTTAGTTCATCGAAGCCGGTCCAAGAGCTCGAATGATGATTGGTATAATTGTTCTGCAGGTTTTCTCTTCTATATCAAGGATCAAGTATTTATCCAGATTTTTGCTTTCGTTATTATTTTTACGACTTTTACACCGGCGTTAGCTAGTTCTCTTTTACTTAGGGATGAGTAATAGCAAGTCTTCTCGCGCCTCTATTATTAGTACTTTAAGCAATGCAACTTTTAATAGTAGTAGTAGTAGTAGTCGTAGTATTGTTGTTGTTGTTGCTGCTACTACTACTACCGTTACAATTATTTCAATCTTTTCTCCTTTTCCATTTAACATGCGCTTGAATAATTCCATTTTCAATATGTATATTTTTTTCATCATACAACGTGTGAAAGCACGTGCGATACCCTAGCCTCATCAGCCGCCAACCAGGGTGATAACACAGTTTTGGTAGCTCAAGCTCGAATTTTCAATATATATATAAGTGTTTACCAACCCCTCCGCGCGGACAGAGTATGACACAAGTTTAATTCTGAGGCAAGATTTGTCACGTTTGAATTTAGAGTTTCCCTTCTCCTAGACTGGTTGCTTAAGCAAGGCTAAAGAACTCAGTCTGCCCAATCATTTACTTATAAGGGGTGCTAGAATAGTTTGATTTATACCTTTGTGACGCGAAATCGACTAAAATCCCAAAACGGGACTTTATTTTCGCACGCATGAAGACGGGGCAGGTTGGCACTTGATCCCCTACAGAATAAGTCCTGTTCAGAGTTCTTCTCTCAGGCACATAAGAACTGGCATATTACGTGAGGGAATAATTTAGGGCCAGTCTGACCACCGCTGGCAAAGGGGTTCCAAATTTCACTCTATCACACACCCACCAGGCCGCTAAACTTCTTTCCCTTAGATAACAGAAGAATACGGGCCTATAGGTCTTAGTCGTAATAATATTAATATTGTAGTAGTCGGCAACTCCGGTTTCCCGTGTGATACTTTAGGAATTAATAGGACAATTCTAAGCAAGATAACATAAGGCGAATAGAAGCTGGAAAGAAAGCATGAAGTAACAACATAGACCACATGGTAAAATGAAAATACATAAAATCCTTTACTACTTATATATACACGTTCAGAGTGTCAAAACATATAATTGGACAGTCCACGAATATAAACGTCGTTTCTGACTTTTGTCCTTCTTCAAATTGAGAGAGAGAGTGGTAAACGAAATTTGGGTGTAAAGGAAAAATGTCCCCAAAGTTACTTATCTTATTTTCGACGGGGTTCCACTGGAGAATTTTCTTCTTTCACGGGCTACTAGACTTTGTTCTGTTTTTAGTACTGGCTTGAGGGACTCGGGTCTCTCATGTCTCAGTTAATCTTTTTGTCTTCAGCCCGGAGTAAAATGGCTAGGGTTCGTCTGCCCGCTATGAACCCTGCTCAAAAACTAACATTCTTGTCCTTTACTTCCGCTGAGGGGAAGGGAGCCCCACTTCCGTTTTGGGGTCCCAGCCAATCATTTGGCTTCTCTCTCTTTCCCCTTCCGATGTCCGGCGACCTGAGGTCACTAAGTACCAACATCTGGTCTCCCCTGCATGACCCACATTCCTTCCTAACGGTCACTTTTTGACTGCTAGATAGTGCTACTTCAACACGGGAGAATAGTATCAGTCATACCTCTTCGTCTCCTTGAGCTATCACGTGACACCTTTCTTAAGAATATTAGCGCTATGTGAAAGGAAAAGCGTTATGGAGGATTTGAACTCGTGTCGCTCTTTCCTTTTCGATTTTCAATATATATATATATATATATATATATATATGTGTATGTGTGTGTGTGTGTGTGTGTGTGTATGTATTCTTCAATCCTGTAAATTCGGAGTAGAGAACAATTCCGACAAGACAAATAAATTATTCAAATTTCGAATATTTAAATATTCCTGGTAAAGAGCTCAATATAAATGAATTCTCATCGCAAATAATATTATTTCAAGAAAAAAACAATTACATTAGGATAATAAATTTATTTCCATCCTGTAAAGAGCACTGATATGATTCAAATAAATAAAATAATTTTTTACAGGACATTTGTTTTGAATTATTTTTAACAGGACCTCATCAGAATGAAGCCCTGTTAAAAATTGTTTTAGAGTCTTTGATTCATATCAATGCTCTTAACTGGGGGGAAATAAATCTATTATCCTAATGTGACCAAATATTTTTTTTTTCTTGAAATAAGATAGATAGATAGATAGATATGTGCGTGTGTGAGTGTGTGTGTATGTGTGTGTGTGTCTGTGTGAATAAATATCATCATCATCATCATCATGTCGTGCCAGTAGCACGGATATCCCTGACCCTCTCTCGCCACTTTTCCCTATTGTTCATCGCCTCTGGCAGGTCTTCTGGACTACATTCCGCATCCTCACACAGCTGTTGTGTGTATGTTCTAGCTGGTCGTCCTGCTTTAGCACGGCCATATGTGCGGGTCCATAGGAGTACACCACTTATGAGCTCGTCCTTGCTTCTCCAGCAGTGTCCTGCGTGCCTGGTTCATCTAACTTGGATAGTTTTCGTGATGAGAAGCAGGTGGCCGTATAGTTGATGCCTTGTGGGGTGTTGCCGTCAGGACTTGTTCAATATTGCTCGCAACATTCTTGTGTAGTTGCCGTCTAGCTTCTTCTCGAGCCGTTTAGTTAGCGTCCAAGTGGTGCATCCGTACAGCAGTATCGACACGACTGCTGCTTGGAAGAAACTACGTTTCATTTTATCAGTCAGGTCTGATTTCCATATGACCGATAATTTATTGATAGCTGTCCATGCCTTCGTAAGCCGCGTGTGGATGTCTTTTTCGGTTGATGAGACACTGCGTCCTAGGTAGGTGAACTTGTCAGCTAGTTTCAGAGAGGTTCTGTCTAGTGTGGAAATGTCGCCTGCTTGATTGAAGCACATAATTTCAGTTTTGTGTGCATTGACATGGAGGCCAATGCCTGCGGTGGCTCGTTCCAAACTATGCAGTAGTGTTTCGGCTTGGTTGGGTGTATTTGTTGGTAACGCTATGTAATCGGCGTAGTCGGCGTCGGTAATTGTTTTTGTGTGGTAGTGGTTTGAATGGTTCCAATTCTTCTTCTGATTTCAAACTCTCCCTATCTATTTTCTTAGTTCATCGAAGCCGGTCCAAGAGCTCGAATGATGATTGGTATAATTGTTCTGCAGGTTTTCTCTTCTATATCAAGGATCAAGTATTTATCCAGATTTTTGCTTTCGTTATTATTTTTACGACTTTTACACCGGCGTTAGCTAGTTCTCTTTTACTTAGGGATGAGTAATAGCAAGTCTTCTCGCGCCTCTATTATTAGTACTTTAAGCAATGCAACTTTTAATAGTAGTAGTAGTAGTAGTCGTAGTATTGTTGTTGTTGTTGCTGCTACTACTACTACCGTTACAATTATTTCAATCTTCTGGGCTACATTCCGTATCCTCACATAGCTGCCGAATGTATGTTCGTGCTGGTCGTCCTGCTTTTGCCCAGCCATATGTGGGGGTCCATAGGAGTACACCACTTATGAGCTCGTCCCTGCTTCTCCAGCAGTATCCTGCATGTCTGGTTCGTCAAACTTGGATAGTTTTCGTGATGGGAGGCAGGTGGCCGTATAGTTGGTGTCTTGTGGGGTGTTGCCGCCAGGACTTGTTCAATATTGCTCGCAGCATTCTTGTGTAATTGCCGTCTAGCTTCTCCAGCCGTTTTTAAGCGTCCATGTAGTGCATCCATACAGCAGCATCGATACGACTGCTATCTGGAAGAAACTGCGTTTCATTTTATGGGTTAGTTCTGATTTCCATATGATCGATAGCCTATTGATAGCTGTCCATGCCTTCGTTAGCCGTGTGTCGATGTCCTTTTCGGTCGATGAGACGCTGCTTCCTAGGTAAGTGAATTTGTCTACTAGTTTAAGAGGGGTTTTATGTGTGTGTGCGGGTTAATAATAATGTCTATCCATCTGTGCATTGCTATTTTCGCTGCCATTTTATGTAGTTATTGCATTTACCCAAGGATTTTTTATGCTCCTAAATTGTTTCCTATTACAATCGCCATATTTGAAAATTCAACAGCTGATTCAAGAGTTCTTGAGATGAAGAAAAAGTGACAGAAAAGTAACTGTCTAGCTCTAGTTGTTGTTATGGCTTACAAAACGCGACACTGATTAGCATTTTATATATCAGCCATATTTTCTTGCAAGTAAAAAAAGATTTTTATACGGCTCACAAAATCTTTTCTTTTTTTTTTTCATTTAATGCTGCAGCCCATCTATATTAATTTCACTGAGACTTTTTTGATTCCATTTGTATGATCATATTTATGCTTAGAAGAAAAGTTGTTATTTTTTTTAAAGTGGTTTGTAGTTATTACACTGCATCCAATGTGTTCTTCAAATGATGTAGATACCACGACAGATATTCAATATGGACAACTCTTAGACTTGAATGAGTTGCTGACAGTGATATTCCTCTAAAGTGCCTTGTAAACTAAGCGTCTAGCTTACACTATATCTAAATACTTTTATCAATAAATCTATTTAATTTAATATATGGCCAGGGGTGCTGACAAATAAATGATTATACTACAAACCTTTCAAATGTTGGCCAATTAATACAGACGTGTTAAAAAGCGCCAAACGATTGAAATAGTCTGCTTTATACCTGCTAAATATAGTAGGATTTCTGTCATTGATAAATTTCACAATTAATGTTTGTTTTATACCTTTATTTGTAATTTGTAAAGCGATCATTAGCAGACACACATTCTGACCAACTGTTCACGACAGTGAACACCTAAACTAGGCTAAATAAGACTTTACTTTGATATTATTTTTAAATATACAAATTTTATGGTGGCTTTAATGTTAAAAGATTTTATTTCGATATTTTGAATACGATCATTTTGGCAAATATGATAATAATGATAAAAACATTAACAATTCTATAAATTTAACTTCATTATTAGTCACCTACCTAGGAAGCAGTGTCTCATCGACCGAGACAGACATCGACACGCGACTAGCAAAGGCATGGACAGTTAATAATAGACTATCGGTCATATGGAAGTCAGACCTGACCGATAAAATGAAACGCAGTTTCTTCCAAGCAGCGATCGTGTCGATACTGCTATATGGATGCCCTACATTGACGCTAACTAAGCGGCTGGAGAATAGGCTTCACGGCAACTACACAAGAATGCTGTGAGCAATAGTGAACAGGTCCTAGGGGCAGCACACCACAAAGCAGCAGCTGTACGGCCACCTACCACCCATCACGAAAACTATCCAAATTAGACGAACCAAACATGCAGTACACTGCTGGAGAAGTAGGGATGAGCTCATAAGTGATGTACTCCTATGGACCCCTTCACATGGCCGAGAAAAATAAGGGCTACCAGCTCGAACCTACACACAGCAGCTTTGTGAGGATACGGGATACAGCCCTGCGAACCTGCGGAAAGCGATGAACGATATTGAGAGGTGGCGAGAAAGGGTCAGGGATATCCGTGCTGATGGCAGGAAAAGATAATGATGTTCAGTCATCTAAATTTTTATTTTTGAAAAATGCAAATATCTTGGAATGTATTCAAAATCAACTGTTAACCCTAATGTTTGACGACAATAGAAATTGTCAATTAAAAAAAAGCTGAGTGTCCGTGGTGTAATGGTTATCGTCGTAGGAAATTGACACGGTGACTCGAGTTCAAATCCTGGGCGAGAATGATTGCATTTCACATAGCATTAATACCCTTGGAAAAAGGTATGAATCCAATTATTCTCCCTATTGCTGTTGGTAAATAGTAGGACAGACTGTGTTCTTCAGCCTTGGTGAGGCAACGAATCTAGGAGAAGGAAAACTCTGAATTCAAACCTGTTAAACTTCGCTTAAAAATTGACCTTGTGTCATATCCTGTCCGAGCGGAGGGGTTGGGTAAATAGGATGTAAAAAAAAGCCGAGTCCGTTGCCTAATAACACACAAAATATAGCGCCTTTTTTTCTGATTTAATATTCTTTTCATATTTTGTATAGAATTATCAATGTATCAATTGCTCGTATGTATTAAGTAGGACCAAAAACATTACAAACTGGAAAATTGATAACAGTATTTAAAAGAAATTATCAATAATATCGTAATAATCTAAAGATCTCCTGATATTTTTCGACTCAATTTATTTTAGTCGTGGCATAACGCGTAAGATAATTTTTAAAACATTGGGTACTTACAGTAAGTCTTAGAGATATTGTTACGTTCTCACTGCCGCAAAAGAATATATGCTGTACGGTCACCAGCTGTAAACGAATATAAGTTGTGTTAAAACCCAAATGGATGCCTGTGGAGTCATCAGCTGTTTCCACTGTTCGCTAGCTGGGGAATAAAGTACGTAAAATACAACTCGACTTCTAGTGTTAGTACATTTGTTTATTCTCGCTCAATACAGTCTCTGAGACTATAGAAACATGAAGAAGCTTACAATGAGCTCATATGATTGCTTCTTCGTTATTTGAAGGACAGTCTCCTCCTGCTTTCACACCCCAGCAAGCAGACGAGAAAAGAGAGTGAATCCTAAGATCACGTTATATATATATATATATATATATATATATATATATATATATATATATATATATATCAACAATATCTTTCAGTTGTAGTGACGTTAATTTTTAATGTGTAAATAAATAAAAATAAATATTGCGTATTTAAAACCAGTGTTAGAGGTATTTTAATGACCTTTTTAGTCACCCAGGGCTAACTTCAATCTTTGACTTTGGTTTCCCGACAAAAAAAAATGTTTGTATTCTGTAATAAAAAAAATATTAATTCACAAAAATATACTGACAAATACAGCAAGTTATGACGATTGTTTATACCTGTCAAATTAGTTCAAACGTCAAACGAGTATCGACTTATGTTTTCTTACCTATATGTGACGAGAATTGCTTCAAATTTACGAATATCTCATGGAACCAAGCAAGTATTGATAACCTCAAAATGACTAAGAAATTATCCACATGAAAAAAAAAAAATATCATCATGGGGAAAGCACTGTCTTATTACAGATTAGTATTTTCTTTTATAAACAGTACATTACTATCAAAATATAACCTAAAACCTTTTAAAAATTCTTTTTTTGTTTTCTATCACTGTAGTTTAGAGTAATATCTAAACAATGGTTCCCTTAGGAACCTCATAATGTAAAAGAAAAATCTATATCATTATTTCGAAATATGAAAATATGTAATCTCAAAACGTGGACAACTAAAGACGCACATTTTAAGATTTCCAACATATTTTATCGAAATATTTTTCATCCAATTTTACATTTTTTTGTTTTTCTTCCCTTTTTTAATTTATCCAAAAAATAATCTTCACGAGAAATTGAAAACTGGTTCCTATCGTTTATTAATCCAATTATTTATTCAATCCATAATATTTTGATGACGGTCAAGAGATATCAAGTTTCTTTAGACCAGCAAAGAATAATCTCGACATCTCGTTGTCTTTTAAAATTCCGCTGTTGATATATTCCTCTGGGCTATTTTTGTTTGCTTTTGTTTTTGTTGTTTATGTGCATATTTTTCCCGCCCACTTTCAAAACAGACGACGCCAGATCCAGGTTTTTATTATCATAAGATATTGTTACCCACAACAAATTATATAACCTTCAATTTATGAATTTTTACTCATTATTTTTAATTTTTAAGGAATATTCTCTCCAGTATTTGTTTGATTTCTCTAAAGAACTCATAAAATATTTTTTCATAATTAGAACACACAAAAATTCGGTATGCTCTTTTTGTTATTTTTATTATTTGATAATATTTCAATCAGATAGATATGTGGATTTGGAATCGAGTGGCAGCAAGATTCCAAGAAATCCTAATAATCCCTAATCCTTATTCTTGCTTATTTCTCATTAGCCTAGTGGGTAGAGTGTACGCCAATGGACCGGGATATCTGTGTTCAAGCCCAGGTCACGTCATACCAAAGACTTTAAAAATGGTACTTGATACCTTCTTGCTTAACACTCAGTAATATAAGGTACGTATTAAGGGTAAAGTGGAGTAATCACCTACACCTCAGTGTAATAGTTATTGAAAAGGAAGCCTTCAGGTCGCCCTCGACTATGGTGGCTAACTTTACTTTTACTTTATTTCATTGATGTCAAGTTTCAGTTCATTTTCCGATCTTTTTTCTTCCATTTTCTTCCTTAATCTCAACTATAAAAATACAAATGTTGTAAGTGTGGTTTCTACAGCTGTTTTTTTTTTTTTTTTTTTCATTTTTCACAATGCTTTCAATTTCATTGGAAAGGCACAAATACTTACGAAACTTTCTCTCTTTTCAATTTCTCTGTTTTCTGGTAGAATATCCACTTTTACCTCTGAAAGATTGTCCATATTTACGATGTTTTGTAGATGCTTAATCGAAAGGGAAAAAAGATGCAAACCAATCTTGAATCTATTTGTCTAGATTGAATAAAAATCTCGAATTACAAATTCTTTATTGTTTGTGGCGCTCTGTCAGCTGCAAATGTTAAATACACCAACTGCATCTCTGCATAGGGATAAACTCCAACTTCACGGGTGTTCTGGGTATAACACTAAACTGTGACTAATGGTGAAGCTCCTGTCCTTGAACTTTAGGGAATGTGGATTACTCTTTCATTGTCATCACTACCAGGTATAATATGCGCCGAAGTGTTAGTACCTCGTAGGGTCCTATTAAGTGTTCGAATAGATCTGTTAGAGAATTTAAAAAGGAGTAATACTACTATTAGTTATATTAAATCATACAACTGTGAGCAAGTTATTCATATTACATAGGAATACTTGATATATTTAATTAATAACGTTAGATACTAATACTTCGAACCATTTAACTATAGGTGAACAAGTGAGCTTAAAGAACTTGTTTAAGAATAAATTTACCCACGAAGAGTTTGTAAACAAATTATATATATATATATATATATATATATATATATATATATATATATAACAGGATTTGGTATAAAATAACCGACAACGGTTGATATCAATCGAACAAATGAACAAAAAGAATCATTGTTAGGGAATATGTTATGTTTTATGCATACAGCAGCTATTTACATCGACAAATACAACCTATTTGAACAATTAATCGTTTCTACGCAGCCCAACTCATTTTTCTAGTTCTTCTTAGCTATTTTCGGTTCATATGCCCACCGTTTTATTTGTCTTCTCATAGCTAACATATGCAGTTTCGTTTTTTTATATCTCTCTTCAAGTTGACGTTGTTTCTTGTAAAAATCTTATTTATTGGTTTGTACAACTCGTTAGTCTGTTTGATTTTTTTTGTTTTTTCCAATGTTCCTCTCGCAGTAGTCTAAAAAATTTTTTTCAATTTTTTGCTTTTTCTGATACCACAATAATATTGCTATAGTTCTGGGATAGTTGAATCAATGTCGAAGTGTGTTCTTCCAATCTCAAACTCTGAAGAGTCTTTTTTCATCTCCCTTCTACAGCCAAGTAGGGTTTTATTTGGGCGAATTAATTTTCCAATTTTCTAATCTATCATTTTCAGTTCATTACTTGTCCAGTTTACCAAGATTCAAAGACAATTATGGATAAACTGGAGCCCACGGTGCTTTCTGAATGACCCGCCTAATTTCTCGAGGAAAATAACGAATATTAAAATTTCGTTTGTCTCGTTTCCATCTCACTTGTTCACGCATTCATATACACACATATCCCCCCATTCTCTCTCTCTCTCTCTTATCTTTCCCTTACTTTCTTCTCCTCCTCCTCCTCCTCTCTTCTCTGGAAGATTTGAAGAAGTTGGCGTCAAAACGAAATAATAACTATATGCTCGACAGTCCTCCCTTTTTTATTGATGACTGTTGCATTGTGGGTACACCAATCAGAAAAAGAAAAATATTAGTCATCGTCAATATGTGTAATTTTCAACGTGCCTCAGAGTCAATTTGCAATTATTCAAACATGCAAGGGTCTTAAATTGGCATCTCTGCCCAAGGTACTACATCAATAAAAGAAAATGATTGATTTAATATTCAATTTCTGATTTCTTTGCCTTATGATAATTCAGCGGCTGTATGGTTGAGTAAAGCTTCTTCGTTTAGGGGCATATCAGCTTTCGTGGGTTATATAATGTTAAAGCCATCATTGTAGAAGAACAGTCGTGATATCATTTTACCCATAGCTTCGAGGATAAGGATGTTCATACTTTTCCGAAAGGTATTTGTATGTATGAAAGTGATCATTGTATCGTAACTGGAGTTCAAACTCACTTACACCAAGGTCGTCGTCCAGCACATAAGTCATTACGCCACTTCTGTGGCTTTAAATACGCATAATTATCGGGTAGCGTTATCAAGCAAAAATATTTTTATGCCTATTTGTTTTAGTGTTATGGTATATCAACACTTGTAGGTTATTTAATACCAAATCCTGTTTATGTATATAAATTTAATATATATGATTTATAAACATATTTTGTAGATAAGATTCAGAAAGGACCCTGAGTTCGTTCTTTGGCCCACGGATAAATGGGATTCAAGTAACAGTAAAAATTTAATTTAACATCACTCATTTATTTGCACACATTTAGATATGTAAGTGAATATTTTGTGAGTAATTCTATTTTGAAATGAGTCAAAACTAATTTGTCTGCACACAATTAATTATTATTATTATTGTTTCTATACCGACAAATGTTTCAATAGTTACGATCTAACACCAATAATTCAATTCAATAGTAATCATTTGTTTGCTCACAGTGAAGGGATTACAAGTACCGATATTTAACACTATTTGCTCATTTGCACACAGTTAGATAGTTCCAAGTATTGTTATGTATAACAAATAATTCAATTTATGCTTACAGTAAAATATTTTCAAATATTACCTTTCCACGCTAAGAATTTTATTCAACATTAATCATTCGTTTACACATAAATTGTTCCAAGTATTGGTATGTATCACTGATAATTCAATTAAAAATCAGTCACTTGTTTACACACAGTTAAAGTATCAAACAGTTCTATTTCTAACAATCTGATTTAACCCAAGTCATTTGTACAGTTCAAATATCAAACCGTTCTATTTGACCCATGGATTGGACCCTATGCTAATACTCTGGGTCTGAGTGGACCTGGGAGCAAAGATAATGCTCCAGGACTGGAGCCTCACCATCAGATGGTTTCGTGTCATATCTAGTACATTCGTTGGTGGGGGTGTAACCCGTATGCAGAGGTGTTGTCTACGTATCTTATCCATAACTTAGTGTATTTGAACTATTTTTAAATCATATCTGATATTTTTGTTCTTTTGCTTTTTCATTCATTTCAATTTTTTCCATTCCTAAGTATTCTTACATTTTCAAAGATTTCTAAAAATATATATGTATCAACAGGATCACAACAGAATCTTTCCTCTGATTTCTACTTCCCTCTGTCTCCTTTCCAAGCCTCTGTGGACCGTTCTAAGCGAAGTATTCATAATTATTATCCCCGTCACCTTCGTGTTTCACAACTTTCTCAGCTCTCTGGCAAGATGCAAATATTGCTATCTTTTCGCTTCCTTTCACTTTAACACAGTGATATGCTGGAAAAGCAAAATCCACGATATGATACTTTTTTTATGATCTAATGTCAGGAAGCATGTATTCGTGGAATTCTTGGATATAAAATTGCTATCAAATGTTGTTTGCTTCAACCAATTATCCGATTCCATCTCCTAAAAGAACTAAGATGGCTGATTGGTGTTCTATAGGGTATTAAACCTTGTCATTTAATGCCAAATCCCGTTATATATATATACATATATATATATATATACATATATATATATATATATATATATATATATATATATATATATATATATATATGAGTTTGTGTGTGTGTGTGCGTGTGTGTGGTTGGCAGCAGTCTTTTATTTAATCATGTTTGATTAAATAATAGACACATTTTGTCTATTTTGTCTCTATAATTTTATAAAGATCCTTTCAAGTTTCCAGGTAAGTGTCTTCGTTTTAGGTTTGAATTGATAGAAGAATGTATCAAAATTATGTCGAATGCTCTCAGATCTTTCATAGACCATCATCAGTGGTTGTTTGTATATATATATATATATATATATATATATATATATATATATATATATATATATATATATAAAGTAAAGTTGGAGATAGTAGTCGACAGTGATCCGAAGGCACACTTTTCAATAGCTACTACATCAAGGTGTACAGAACAACGTTACTCCTTTCCCTGGATTGATCTATTTTACCCTTGATACGTACCTTATAAAGCTGAGTGTTAAGCAAATATGTATCAAGTATGATTTTCGAGTCTTTGGCATGATTCTACCTGAGATTGGATCCCGGTCCCCCGGGCCATCGATGAATTCTCTACCCACTTGCATATGGGCCGGTTATATATATATATATATATATATATATATATATATATATATATATATATATATATATATATATATATTAACAAATAGTTTGTTGGTACCATTTTAAAAATATGTAGAGCTTTTTTGTACACAGTCAAATAGTTTCCTGTATTGCTATTTAACGCAAATAATTCTCTTTGATATTAATATTAATCCTGAGCGAAAGATAGAACAACTCAATTTAATCCATTTATGAGACCACCTCTCCAGGACAGAGTGGACCATGAAGTAATGGTAATGGAATTGTGATCCATATTTCATGAAAGCTTGAGGACCTGAGCCTCACTATCAAATGCAGGTTAGTGTTATGACTAGGAAACTCGTTAGGGGGTCGTATCCATCAGCAGAGATTCAGTCGGCGTATTCTACAGTCCCATCCGACTGAGTTCGAAGAGAAGAAGCAAAAAAAAAAAAAAATAAAATAAAATAAAAATAAATAATAGTTAACAACGAAACTTAATTTTCTGTTTAATTTTTAAAAATATATTTCAAACTAATTAAGATGAAACATTGTCTTAATTTCAATATAGATTTAATCAAGAAGTATGTTGCGGTAATTATTTCTATTCATATTCAAAACTCTGGCTTAACGTAAGCTTACTTCTACTTACATTAGTTATAGCAAAGAGAGATTAGTTGCTGTTTTTTTAATTGATTTAATGAAAAATCTGTCAATACTGTTATGAAAAATTCCTAAATGTGTTTGAAAAGTAATGACGAACACCAAAACTTTATGATTTTGAATGAAATAATTGATATTTAATACATAAAATATTTTCTCCATTTGGAGATTTTTCGTTGATTTAATGCAATTTGTCGGATTATACGAAATTTTGTTAAAATTCAAAACAGTGATTTTCAGCAATTAAACATAAAAAAACGGCAACTGAAGCAGACTACATAAAGATGGCTACTAGATTCGAATGGCTCAAAACTTTGGCTTTTAAAATTGTTTTTTTCTTTGTGTTTGGTTTTTGATTTTCCCCCATATTCTTCACAACACTAAAATGTAATATTTCTTTAAAAAGTTATTTTTAGGGCTAGAAGTGGCTACGAGGAACACAATTATCAACTGTTACTGTTGCAACATTTGATTAGAATTGCATCAACCTTTTCCTTTTTCGACCAATATCTCTTCAAAATATTTCATTCATGCATAAGTTTTCTATTAATCCATTATACTATTAAAACTTGTCTTATCCAGTATTCACATTAATCGAACCAATGTTTGTTCAAAACGTTTTATTCTTTATTTGTTTGTGTCTTTATCAATCTATAACATACTGACCATCATTTCATCAAACGCATATTTCATCAAAATATTTTGTTCATATTTTCTATTTAGGCTTTTATCAAACTATGATATTAAGAGATACAATAGGTTTGATTTCTTTGTTCAACAGCAAATCAAACTTAATGGATTATTTACTGCTAAAGCCAACCTTGTAGAAAATAGCTGTGATGTTATTTAAGCCTCAGCTTGGGAGGTAAATGGGTTCATACCTTTCAAAGTGTATTGGTCTGAAAGTAACCATTATAGCACGACTGGAGTTCGAACTCTTACTTTAAGGTTACAGTCCAACATTCTTGCCATTCCGTCCCGAGAACTCCCAGAAAGATACGATAGTTATTTAATCTAAGAATTCTTTCTTTGAGTCATTATTACCCTATATAAACTTATGCTTCACTTGGCTTCTGGCATCTGACAATTCAAACTAGCCATAAAAGCATTGAAGTTGAACAGCCCTGAACTTGGAGTTGAGAATCTGACAGCGAATATTTTTGTCTTTGGTTAGATATAAAAAAAAAAAAAAGAGAAGAACAGAATGATTTTAGAATATTATTTTCCACATCCTAAATGATTTTCATCTTTTGGAACACGTAAAACTTGTCAGATTTTACTTATCTCAAATTCGGCTAGATCTGTCTTTCGTTGCAATGGTTACTCACGTACATTCATGTGAGTTACTCTAGAAAATAATTGCTTGGGTTATCCACGCGACAGGATGTTGACGTTGCAAAATGTTTTATGATGAATGAGGAATAATACCCTTTAAAGGTTCGTGGGTTTTTCGCTTATTTTTTTCTTGTATTGTTTTCTTTTGTATTTATAGTCCCCGTTTTTTCTCTTGCCTTTCTTTTTACTTTCTTCTAACATTGCTACTTCAAACCGTAAATGTTCAGCAAAGAAAATCTCGGTACAGTCGCTTGTTTATTATTTCTCTATTAATTTCCAATAAGAAATGTTCTAGAGTGGCAAACACACCTACAGCTCTGTAACAGATGGACTGACTTAAGGCCATAAATAAAGACTTACATGATTGATTAATAAGCTGATATTAAGTTGATTAATAATCAGACAGATCTTACTTAGCTTGGCTATACAGCATTTTTGACCCTCCTCTATTGCTTGTAAGTTCTTTTGTTAATTGCTTGGAAGTTATTGTACTGTGTCTTTTTGTATATATCCGTTAGCACCGGATACTGGTACTGATTAAATGATTTAAGCACTCATTCTTCTCTGTGTATCATTCACCACGATGATACAAGAAAATTAACTGTTCAGGATTTTTGTATTGCATTTTCCACACACGGAAAAGAAAAATTCAGTATTACACTTAAATATGTAGAAGCCTATTTCATAAACGCAGGCAAAACTGTAAGTATTTACCAAACAAATAAATGTAACGCTAAGGCAAAAATTCTAATAATATTTGTCAGAATTCGAATTGGGCATTGCCCTTTCGATTTAATGGAGGTCAGAGAAAGAAGATCAACTTAAAGTCAACATATTGGAATCAATAGGTTTCAAGGGAAAAAGTATCACTTACTGAAGTAGAGTGGATGAATCATGATAAATATCCACATTTATTTGCCTGACTTGTCCGTAGAGGTGAAATCGTCTGCTGAGTGATATTGGTCACGAAAGCAAAGTAGAATCAAATGTCACTCACATTATCTAACAATTCCCGCGCTAGACACGGCGCGTCAATCTATCCATTCATTGTTGATCTGCTGTAGTAAAGGTGTTGGTTTCAGCGATTCTTCTTTGATTCTGCTTACCCGGGTAACCCAACCCAGCTCCTAAGAGTTGCATATTTTCTGTAAGCGTAATTATTGCTCAAGGGTTTCATTCTGTTTTTTTTTTTTTATTTTACTCCACAGACGCTTCCGAAAGACATAGACAGAGACAAACAGAGTGAAAGAGACAGAAAAACAAAGTTTATTTAAATGCAAGGATTAGGGAAAACAGAAGATAACAGATTAACGCTTGATTAAATCCAGCTGAACTGAAACATAAATAAATCATTTGGAATCAAGATGCAAATAGCTCTAAGAATACCGCAAACCATACTGAGTTCTTGCCATCATTTTTCATAAGAGGAACCATCTTAATGCTTTATTGGACTATTTAAGAATATTTTTTGTGTGCAGTTAACTGTTATAGTCAGACAACTTGATAAGGTATGACTTTTTACTGACCGAGTGACATTTTGAGGGGTCAAGCGTTAGTTAAACATTTTTCTATGTGATGCTCTTTGTTCAATTCGATATCAATGTATAAAAAATCACTCGTGGTCCCAGCAATGGGGTAATATTGAGTATATTTTTCTTTTTAAACATAATTTAGAATTTTATTTTTTTGTATTATATTTGTTTTGAGGGCTATTTAAATGCAAAATAATTATTCAGGTCTAATTGATTTCGAAGTAAAAACTTCCTCATCAGAGACTTTTTAATAAAACTCCGGTGTTGTATGTTCAAATTTTTTGGACGTTGTAAACATTGTGTCACGTAGGGTGTTGGAATTAAGCATGTTTTACTATTTATATGCTATTGTTCTACGACACACAATTGGTGGTCAAGTTTTGTTATATATATATATATATATATATATATATATATATATATATATATATATATATGTGTGTGTGTGTGTGTGGTTAATTGATTTGATTCAACATTTCCTTTATTTTCTGAAAATAGATCACCCTCTCTACAGGAATTAAAATATGATTTACCGATGAAAAGAGTTCACAATCAACTCACTCTGTATTGAAGAACATACAAATATTTGTTTGCTGACAAGTATTCAAAAGGATTAATGTAGCCTGAAGCATCTTTTATCCTTCTTATCATTATTGTTCAAAGTTTAGCAATAAAGAATGGTATTATTCTGAGAAATATTTACTGATAAAATCTTATCGTTTGTGAATCGCTCCCAAATCTGTGACTAGGGTTCCCCCAATTTCTTGCTAATCACAGATGCTCTTCAATTTAGTATAGGAATCATTCTATCAATTATTTCAACAAATACTCAAGATTTCATCGTTTATTATCATATTGAAAAAATGAAAATCAATAAATGATAATCGGTAAATTTCTTGTTGAGCACAACGTTTACTTAACTTAACTTATAAATAATAAGAATTGATATCTCATTTTGTGCAAAACTTAAGTTATCTTTACTGAATGGGTTGATCTTCGAACGAAAAAATCCGTTAACATGCACCCACTGCTCTCTCTCTCTCTCTCTCTCTCTCTCTCTCTCTCTCTCACTCTCACTCTCTCTCTTTCACGCACGCACGCACGCACGCACGCACACACACACACACACACACACACACACACACACACACACACACACACACACAATCTCCCTCTCTCTATTTGGAAGCCAGACATGAATGAAGACTCAGTTAATCCCTTTACAGTACTCATTCTTTTTTTTACCAGAAAGACAAAGTCAAATCTATATTTGAACTGATATTTAATGTAAACCTTTTTTTTGTGTGTGTGATGGTCATCCTTGGTTGCTTAATTATAACGAATGAGTTTTACTCTGTGATTTTGCCATAAAACGATAGCTAGAAAACTAATAACTCAGCCCAATTTACATAAAGATGAACCTACTCAAGAAATCGATAAATCAAGTTGTTAACTCGAGTTTTATGGCATATCAATCATCATTGGTTATTTAAAGCCAAAACCTATTCATACATATATAAATACGCATAATTTGTAAACGCATAGTTTGTAAATAACATCTTTAAACTACCCAGAGATCCTTTGCTTATAGCTAAAGGGTTTCAATTCTATCTAATAAGATAACGCTATTTACTATAAATCAGTTGCTTGGGCTCCGTTAGAAAATTTCAAGTAATACAATCTCATTCAAATTATTCAGTTCGGTATTATCATGTTTGCACACAGTAAAATAGTTTAAATATTGCCATTTCAATTAAATATTAATAATTTGTTTGAAAGTGGGTTAAATGCTTATTGCTATTAAGTATTGCTATTTAACATTAACGGTTCAAATGGTTTCAATTATTTCCTTCTAACACTAATAATTCAATTTAATATTAATCAATTGTTTGCGCACTGTGAAGTGGTTTCAAGTATTGCTCAAACTAATTGTTTTATTTGGACACGGTTAAATTATTTCAAGTGTTGATATTTAAAAAGAATAATTCTATTTAATATTTATCATTTTTTACACAAACCATAATATCTTCAAGTATTGCTACCAATAGTTTTGTCCGCACTCAGTTAAATGGTTTCAAACATCGCTATGTAACATAAATAATTAAATTTAATATCAAGCATTTGTTTGTACACAAATGCTTAAGCTGTTCAATTTGATCCATAGAAAAGACTTCAACAGGTACTACTGCTATGAGTCAGAGTGGACCTGGGAGTAATAGCGATGAAGGGCTACTCTACTTTCCCCAGAGGTCTAGATCATGAGATGTTTTTGTGTCATGCCAAGGACACTTGTTGGGGGTTGTCTTATTCCTCTGCTGGGATGCAGTCGGTGTATTCTACGGCCCCAACTGATTGGGCACTTGTCAATCAATACGAGCAAAATAAAAAAAAACAAACAATAAGACAGTAAGATATGAAAATACAGAATCCATATTAATTTGACGATTTTATCAATTCTATTCTTATTCATTTTATCTTCATAAATTCTTAGAGAAAACTTTCTCGTTATTCCATGAGTTGACCAGACAACTATTTTCATCCTTTTTGCCTATATGTTTCGCCGGTATTTTCTTGAACCTTTTTCTGATGTGTATTCATTTCACTAATTATTGACGATTTCACTTCTGTGTACTAAGGAACATAGATACAAAACTCGATGTAAAGTGTTTGTTTTTTTTAGATCCTTCAGTCATTTTTATTGCCATTAATTCAAAATACTGATTTTATTAACTTGAATTCAATAATAAGAGTTATTTGAAGGATGAATTACATTTCCCAAGATTTGAAAATGTTTTGATCTTCTGCAACCAAAGATAGTAGGATTTCAACATTGCGTGGGTGTCTTGCTGGCGCTTGCTTCCAATCCAAAGCTGTCAGTCGTCATTACTCTCTACTTGAAGGAAGTTAACAAGTATACATTTAGTGTTTAGTTCCCACGTTTATTACTTGTTTTTATTTTACCAGTCGGACTTTACTGCGGGTCTCATTTATTCATAAAGTGGTGAAGAGTTTGGACATTTCAAAGAGGCTCATCAACATTAAAACCCTCAAAACATGTCTGATTTTTTCTGTGTTTTTCAAATCTCCAACTGAGAAAATGTTTTGTACTGTTTTCTTTTCTTCTTTCTGGACATGTGCCTTTTCTTCAGCCAATCACACAGGACCCATCTGTTATTCCAAATCGTTAGTTCTTTTATTTTATTTAGTCCTATGCGGAATCAAAATCCGTGATCTTTCAGTCCTCACTTACCAATCCTGCAAGTGGCTGAACTCGAAGCTTAAATCTGTTACTAGGTTCTATACTCGATAGCGTATTACATTAAACTTCTAGTCAGATGTACATACTAAGTTACCAAAACCTATTGAATATTTTTAATTCCAAAACACTAGCTTTCTAGAATGCTCAGTAAGAGAAAACATCCGGTAAGATTAACCTAACACATGATGTACCAGTCGAAACTTAGTGATAGGAAAACAACTAAGACTATCACTGGGGAATTTTTCTGGAATTGAGACAATTATTCATTTAAAAATGTAGGGATGAAGGTCAACTGGGAAAAACAGCAAGGATGAAAATATCCACCCAAACAACTATGAAAGGGTGACATTTACCATAATTTCAGACAATAATGAAAATATTGCGATTCGAATTGATGCTTGCAAAAGTCGTCGGTTCATTAGATCCCTAAGGCAAAGAAAAATATTTGAAAAGGATATATATTTAATTGTGTCCCAGGTTATCCACGGAGGTTGTTTTGCAATATATCAGAGAGATGACTAAAACTGCAGATAGTGCCGAACACTATATATCACTTTTTTCTTTTATATAAATGCAGATAATAAATTCATAAATCAAGAACAATAAGTTATTAAGATATATGTTGTTTATAATCATCATCATCAAGGCATACTGACATCACGGATTCCCTTGATCTAACTAACCATCCTTCTCTTTCGATCAGGAGGTACCCGTGGTGTAATGGTTATCGTCGTAGGAAGTGGACATGGCGAGACGAGTTCAAATCCTGGACGAGACATTGCATTTCACATAGCACTAATACCCTTGGGAAAGGTATGAATCCAATTATTCTCTCTCCAGCTATGGGTAAATAGTAGGGCAGACTGAGTTCTTCAACCTTGTTGAGGCAACGAGTCTAGGAGAAGGAAAACTCTGAATTCAGACCTGTTAAACTCCGCTTAAAAATTGACCTTGTGTCATATCCTGCCCGAGCGGAGGGGTTGGGTAAATAGGATCCTTCTCTTTCGATAATCGCTATATTTAAGTCCTCTAGATGACATCCAGTGTATGCACAGAGATAAATGATATAAATTTTTTTTTGTCAATCAACTCTGCTGTGTCCATATGAAGGAGTCCAGAGAAGAACATCACTTATGAGTTCATCCTTACTTCTCCAGCAGTTCCCAGGATATTTTGAACGTCTTTCTAGGATAGTTTGTGCTATAGGAGGCAAGTGGTCGTTCAGTTGCTCTTTTGGAGGGTGCTGCTAAAAATTTTAATCTTATCGACATTCCCAATTATGTTCATATGATATTTGAGGATAACCAGTATGCGTAATATTTGTTGATTTTAAAGATTTTCAACAGCAACAAGCATAACATCCCAATCACTTAGATATTACTCAGAGAGTCTAAACAAGTGCTGACAACGTGACTGAAAAAGATCAACATGAAATTATCTCAAAGAACGAAAAGTATCTTAATTTTTTTTATTTGTTTTTCATTTTTTTAACAGAAGAATGTAATACGCTTATATCTTTTTTACTGATTCACGCTTTTAAGGGAAACATCGGATTTTGTATTGTTTTTTTTTTTTTTTTTTTTTTTTTTTTTTTTTTTTTGTTTTTTTTAATCTTCTATCATGTTTTTTTTTTTGTGAGAACATGAGATTTTTTTTTCGGTTAGTCGGTATTCTTTTCATGAATATGTATTTTTTCAGGTCTGATCTATTGGAGTCATAAATGACAAAGTCTATCCTGCTGTCACATGACCAGCAGTAAAAACAGCAGTATCATCATGGTTACAATATTAATCATTATGTATTTCATTTTTGTAAACCTCAGCATATATTATACAATGAGGTCACCAAACGAATTTTATGAATTTGATACGGCTATTGCCAATCTAACCTTATCCAATCAATTCATAGCTATATCGTAATAGAAAACTTAATGTTTATTTTTAAAATAAATGAGGAATTAGTTTGTTAAAAACACCAATATTATTGATATTTTGTGTTATCAACAAGAGCAGTATTAATGTATGTGATCTGCTGCATTTAGTTTTCCAAGAGTGAAAAATATTACTGCCTTTCTATCTCTCGTTATTATTGTTATAAAGTTCTTTGTGAAAAATTATTGTGTAACAATTGCAAAAGAGGGAATGGTTTTAAAAGTTTTTGATTCATTCAAGTACAAACATTTAATTCTGACAACAAATCATTTGAAGTTTTCACATTTACTCTTCATTACAGTTACTGATATAATATTACTTCACTGCAAATGTATATTTTGTCAGATTCTACTTTTTTTTAATAGAAGATCAAGCTATAGTTGGTACTTCTGTTAATATGATAATTATCGATTGTGCACAATAAGATATGCTGAGTATTATGAAGATCTACGAAAAGGATGTGTGAGAATTGGTTTATGTATCAAATATTCCTCATCAATATCGGATTCAACATATTACCAATTTGATCCTGGTATTCGTGATCAAACTTGGATTGCTAACTAAAGAAAATATATGATAGGTTAAGTGGCTCCAAATTTAGGCAGAAGTTGCATCTTCATCGATCTGGGAACCTGATAAGGAATGATTACGATATCTTACAATATCTTGGACTAAATCATCACTTATCATTCAATGAAAGTTTGATTGGACTCATAGCTGGTATTTTTGAAGACATATACATTATTTCTTAATCTTCTTTTTTTATAAGAGTTTTCACATCAACATTAGTAGAAAGTTTTTCACTGGAGTCTGAGTGACAGCGATTCTTTTCAAGTCTCAACGGCTCTTCTCAGTTTTCGGATGTAGTTTGGGTGGTCTCAACCTGTCTTCTTATTTCTAAGTTTTTCAGTCCCTATACCAATCCTTTTTGGACTTTACCAATTACAGTTGGTGTCACCGTCACTTTCATGTTTCATAGTTTTTCAGTTCTCAAGTAAGTTATAGGTAATTATGTCTCTTCTCGCTTTCTTACAGTTTTACCCTGCAGCCAGCTGAAACGAGAAAGTCCACAATTTGGTAGGTTTTTATTTTTTTGGCTTTTTTTTATTTTGTTGATTATCACTTTGTTTGGTCGTCTGGCCGATATTAGATGATCCGTTTGTATCTCAAAATCCTTGAGAATTTTGTAAGTCTCATTTTCCAGGACGGGCTTTGTGTTGAGTATATACCACTGGTCCCTATGGTCAAATTCAAGCGTCTTGAGCAATTCCCAATGGATCACCTTGCCTACCCAATCATATTATTATTTATTTGTTTAATTTTTGGCTTTACGTTCACATTTTTACCATTCTTCATCTGGTCTTTAGGCCTTAGGTGACAGATCGTAATGATTATATGCATTCAATGGGTTCCTCTTTTTTTTGCCACTTTTGAGCGTTATTTTTCCCGTGTTAGTGTTTCATATAGGCTGGATCTGAAAGGTATGTTATTAACGCGTTTATTTGACCCTTTCTTGATCATACCCAGGGCCCCCACTATTACTGGCACGGTGGTAATTTTAAGGTGCAACGTTCTTTTCGATTTCTATTTCTAGGTATATATATTTACTTATTTTTCATTTGCGATGACTGATATGTTATCATATGTTAGCACAGATATATCAGTTAAAAGGCATGTTTTTCTTTTATAGACTTCCACTACTGTATCTTGTCTATAGCTCATTATTTTCCTTACAGTTTTAACTGCAAAGTTGCCGAGAATTGTTGCTTCTTTAGCTTTAGTTATTCATTCTGGTTTCTGTATATACATTTTTCTAATTTCAGTATTTCATAATATTATCGTATTTTCCAATGAATATAATCTCCCATTTTATTTTTATATTCTATTGCTGTTAGGATTGAGCTACCGGATGTTAGGTGTTTGATGGATTTGTTCTTTTTTTGTTTGTTTGTTTTTTTTTAATGTTTACCTGAAAGTTTCCAGTCAGTAGGTACTGGTTCTGTGCTGCTACCATTAACCCCTCTGTCTCTACCTTCAGTCCAGTACTTTTCAGCCATCTATTGATCTTTACTATATCAAAATAAGCATCTCTTATTCTTTTAGCATATCGTCCATGGGAGGGTTTGATTCCAAGCGTTTTTAATTGATTTATTTTTTGTGCTTTTGCTATTTTCTTTATGTTTTGCTACAATTATTGAGTTATCTTTTATGCCTATTTCTTTTGATGTGAGGTCGTCTTGATTTGTAAATCTATTGCTTTCTATTTGGATTAAATATTTTTCTTTTGCTTCTCACATGTATTTTCTAACCGTAGCATTTAATCTGTTGCAGAGTGTCTAACGTACGGTTTATTATATCCAAACTACTGGTATTACCTCTTTATTTCTATAGGATCTACATTTGCTATTCAGTTGCGACTTATCAATTTTTCATTGGATATAACTGATCCTTATGACATTATTTTGTGCTGTGATTAAAAGAGATTCATTTTCTCTCAGGATTTTTCCTCTGCTTAACCATGTCCAGGTCATCTCGTAAGCAATCTCTCCAATATGTCGCTTGAAATATCTAATAAGTTCTTTTTTTTAAAACTTTTTTCTATATTTTATCATTTCTAATACTCCTTGCGAATTTTTCACACCAGTGTTAGCTAATGATCTTTCATGAAGTTAGAAGGACACAGGTCTCCTCAGGTCTCCAGGACTCGTCTTAATATTCTGGTCGATCTCAAAAATGGTGTAATCTGGAATGTCTCGATTCGTCTTCTGATTTCCAACTTTTCCAACCCCCTTTTCTTTGCCTTTGAGACCATTCCAAGCACAGAAGCTACAATTAGTATCACCATCATCCTCATGTCTTACAAATTTTTTAGTTCTCGTGCAAGATCCAAGTATTGTCACTCTTTTCGCTTTCTTTAATTTTCAGTCTGTGATCCGCTTAGGTGGCAAAATCCACAAGACAGCAAACTCTCTTTTTGTTAATTTATCACAACGTCTGTTCTTCTGGCTGATGTTAAGTGATCTGTACTATTTGGTAGAATGGTCAAATTCCAATTGCTACAACACTATTCCCAATGGACCTCCTTTCACACCCAACCATTTCTAGTATCATTTTCCCTTTGCCCTAGTTTGCGACATTTGCTTATCACCACATAATTTACACTTTCTACTCTGTTGCCTATTATCGATTCTCGCTTTAATGAATTTAGTCATTATGGCGTTTTTATGTTACTGTCGGGACAGATTCAGTTTCTCTCTTTAGGTTTCCCTTTCATAGCCATGTCCAGGTATTTTGTGTTACGTTTCGCCAGTTTTTTGCTTAAAATACCCATAAAGTTATTTTTCTTCCTGTTTCTGTTTCCTAGTTATTGTTGTTCTGACTGTTCTTGTGTTGTCAGTGCTGTTGCTGGTCGCTGCAAGTAGTCTTTCTTTGCTCTTTTCACTGATGTAAATTATTATTTTACTCCTTGAGAGTTTGTCACATCAACTTTAGCTGATGGGTTTCCATTGGAGTTTGAGCGACAGCAAGTTTCCTCAAGTCTTCAGGACTCTTCTCAGTATTCTGGCCAAACTCAACAATGCTGTAGTTTTGACAGTCTCCACCCGTCCTGTTATTTCTAAGTCATCCAGTCCTTGAACCAATCCTTTGGTGACAGTACCAAGAGCTCAATTACAATTGGTATAATCGTCACTTTCATGTTCTACAGTTTTTTCTAATCACTAACAAGGTCGAGGTACTTATCTCTCTTTTCGCATGCTTTCAATTTTACTCTGTGGTCAGCCGGGACAACAAAGTTCACAATCATCCAAGTTCTCTTTTTTTCATTGATTATTATAAGGTCTGGTCGTCTGACCGAGATTATCATTACTGATATCATTATCATAATTATTATTAGCAGTAGTTGTAGTAGTATTTCATTTCTTGTGTGTTTTTCACGTCTGCGTTAGCTGGTGATATATTGTTGGAGTCTGAGTGACAAGTCATCTCGGTTCTCCGAGACTTTTCTGAGTATTCTTGCCAATCTTCTTCTTCTTCTTCTTCTTCTTCTTCTTCTTCTTCTTCTTCTTCTTCTTCTTCTTCTTCTTCTTCTTCTTCTTCTTCTTCTTCTTCTTCATTATTATTATTACTATTTTCATTATTATAGTATACTTTCTAAAACTGTTCCCTATTTAAGTATTGCTTCATGCTGTTTTTAATTGGGCAAAACCAAGAGTGTATCTTATTGCCTGCCTTTAATTCTTTTAATAATTTAACTAAAACATTATGACGGAAAAAATGTAACAATCATTAGGCCTCATTTGTCAAAGCGATTTTCAGATGAAGTTGCTAGCGTTTATACTGCGCTTGGTAAAGTTGTAAATTAAAGATTTTCTTGACTCTGTTCCATAAGCAAATATCGGAACCAAAATCTTGTTCCTTGCCTGTTCAAATATTGATGAAGATGAGTTTAATCAGAATAGACATTCTTCGCTGATACTGGAAACATTTTTTCTTATGTTTGCTTTGTTTTCGCTTGGAAGAAGAAGAAGAAGAAGAAGAAGAAGAAGAAGAAGAAGAAGAAGAAGAAGAAGAAGAAGAAGAAGAAGAAGAATGGAGCACACTGTGCGTAGAGAAACTAGCATAAACAAAACTACTGGTATTGAATAATAAATAATAAAACAAAAAGACTAAATGATTGATCTATATAAAGAACGAATTAAAAGGGACTGAAGAAAGACCAGAAGCAAAAATTCGTATTGAAGACCAGGCGTAGATTAATACACATGACTTTTGTTTAAAACGATTCATGCCTATTTGTAACAGACTGGCTCAACACCTACGCAAGAAAATTTCCGAATGGAGGCCAAAAGAAAAAAACTACCAGATTCAGAAATACAAAAATCAGGAACAACCCCAAGTAATTGTCATGATTCATTTCCCCATCTGTTATTCTTTATGGTGAAATACTGTTATATTATATCATAAAAAATGCAAAGGAAGATACATTTTCTTAAAAACACTACAAAAAATAAATCCTCTTAGGCATATGGATAATGCAAAACTTTTTCCATTGATAAAACTGAGCAAGAGATACTAATACAAAACAGTTTTTAAAAATGTACAATAGACAGAATAAAAGTACACAATCAGGACTGCATTAAATCTATAAATATATGGGAATATTAAAAGTTGCTACAGTCAAACATGCAGAAATGAACGGAAATATCAGGAAAGAATACGCTTGGAGAGCTAAGGAAAACATTGGAAGCCAAACTCTGATGCCGGAACTTGGTAAGTCACTCTGGACCATTCCTAACCTGGATAAGAGAGGATGTGGGCAGACACGAAAAGAAAGAAGAAAAAGACACGCTAGTATTGAAGAAGATGTGATTGCAGCCGCTCAGGGTTTTAAGATTATACAAAAAAGAGCAAAGATAAATTACAGTAGCCAATAAGAGCAAAAGTAAAAATAACATAAGAACAAAGACGAAAACAGCAATTGTAAAATAAAAAAGAGACAAGAAAACTATATGGACCATTCAGATTAATTGAGGACTCTACCCAGTTGTTGACCCGTATTACACAGAGGAAATCTAAAAAGAGATAAGGAGTAATTATTAATAGCAACCCCTTATAACGCTAAAATAACTAATGGTGATGAAGCTAGAATAGATAAGACTCAAGAAAGAAAGAAGTATTGCATAAATAGGGACGAAAGAGAAAGCCTCACGATATTCAGATGTAACAAATGAGCACAGAAAGAGTAAAAAAACGCTGGCTCAAATTTTTAGTTGATCCATTAGAATTGTCCAAAAAGCTAAATTTGACCACAAAGCAAATGAAATATAAACACAAGACAGAATCTGTTTCAGAAAATTGGAGTC
The DNA here is from genome assembly GCA_963585895.1 of Sepioteuthis lessoniana. Classification (NCBI taxonomy): domain Eukaryota; kingdom Metazoa; phylum Mollusca; class Cephalopoda; order Myopsida; family Loliginidae; genus Sepioteuthis; species Sepioteuthis lessoniana. The sequence continues at coordinate 76,180,380 of OY757910.1, read as the reverse complement.
ATACAGCATTCTTGTTTAGTTATCATCTACCTTTTGGATAAAACTTTTTGTTAGCGTCTATATGTAGAGACAGGGAAACCGTTACATCTTGGAAGAAATCACATTTTATTTTATTAGGCTGATCAGACTTAACTAGTGTATACTATGTGGAGAGAAAAGGTAAAATAATCAATTACACTATGTAAATGCAGAAAATTGACACAGAAGAAGCTCACAAAGATGCACAATATGCAGGAGTTGTTGTTCAACTAATAATTGTGTAAGTGGTTAAAATTTAACCTTATTAATAAATTATATTTGCACAGACTGGAAGAACTTGTCAGTTAGTGTATTTCAAAAACATAATCATCATTGATAGTAGCCAAAAACATCGCCAAAATGACTAATTGTGAAAAAGTTAAAAAAGATAAGAGCCAAGCGACTAAAAGCGAATAGATAAGACTTGCTCTTACTCAAAATTCAACAAAAGAATCTCCGATTAAAACTGTTTGCGAAAAACTTTCAATAATAATAATGATAATAATAATAAAATGATCGATAAAAATTTGGGCAGAATTCGCTAAATTTAATACAAACTAAGTTTTGCTGACCAAGAAAGAATGATACTAAGGAAATTTTCGCTTTCTGACCTTGAGGTATAAGAAATATGTGAACAATATGGAAGAGTATCAAAATCATCGAACTCAAATCGAAACACTAAATCCTGAAAAACACAACGCCCTCCCACTTAAGAGAATTGAAATGCGACATACGGGAAACCGAAACACTACAAATCCCAGTGCCACTAAATAGTTAACACAAGAAGAAAAAAAATAAATGTAGACTTTATAAATAAATCCTGACTGAAAAGAAGACTACATTACCATCCCTTAGGAACCAAGACTTGAAAAAAATCAAACTCAACACCGAAAAGGTAAGCAAATTTTTACCAAATATCTCAAAAAACAAAAACAAAAAACGAACAGAAACCTTCTAAGGAAGGAAAAACACACAATGATATTGTGGGATGAAAAGACCCAAACAAAACAGCAGAAATGTTTGAGAATGCAACTTGAAGAAATTAATGAAATCTCTTGTCTGAAGATTCCAACAAATCCTATCAGATTTTACAATTTTTTTCATTGAACCATTCACGTTACCCTGATTATTTATCTTGTGACGAGTTTCAACCCGTATTTTTTTATTTTTCGAGATATGGACGGAGTCCTATGTGTGGGTTATTAGGACCACGGACGAATGAGGGTTTGAAGGTTAAAGAGGTTAACGTGATATGAATGAATACGTGGGGATTCTGAACCGGACAAACAATATAACGCGGAGTTGGTTTTTTCCTTTTCTTTATATATGTATCATTCATACATTTTTTTCATTTAAAAGAAAGCACAACTGTGACAACAGAAAAACAAAGAACAAAACGAATACAACAAAAAAATATACAGCAATGTGGAGGACAAGTCGCTCCTAACAGTGTCTGACTAGGTCCTTCCAATAAGACAAAGTATTTTTTTTTCTTTCACCGAAGAACAAGAGTCTCTTCTCTTCGTCTTTATGGATGTACAAATTTTAACCAAATAGGTTTTCCGCCGAAACTAGCTGCTGATGAACAGCCTCAAAAATGTTTCTTTGGAATAGTCTTGATACGGACCTTTATTTAGGTTACGTATATTATTCTTGATAAAAATTTTGACTAACCTTTTTTTTTATCTTCCCTTTCTTTTGTTAATTTTTTCTTTTTTTTTCTTATATTCGTTAATCTCCTATTAACGAGTTGCAAGGCACCAGTTTTTTGTTTTCCTTTTCTTTTACGTTGAGCCTCAGGTTCTTACCCAACGGAGCTAAATGCCTCTATATGCCATTTTTGGACGAGGATTTCTCCTTTCACCGGACCCCGTGAAAAGGCAACCTTTCTCTTCCTTGGCGAAGCTCGAAACTAACTTTTTGGGTTTCGTTTCTTTTTGGCGGTAAAGCGCCCTCCCTGTCTCTTCTCGGCTGCTTCTCCCCCAGTTGCTAGGGCTCGAAGACTCGCCAATCGCCTTCCCCCACTTCCGGTCCTCATAGTAGTTCTTGCACTATAATCCTAAGAGGCCGGTGGCCGTAACACCCCCTTCCATCAAAGAAAAGAAAAATGGGTCTATTGTTCTTTTAAATCTAGCCTCTAGATTTCAAGAGGGATCCATGTTTACTTCCCTGAGTAAACCAGCTCTTGCTGAGCGTTACAAATATAGGCTTGAGCCTCGCTTAGTTAGTCAACTTCTTGGCATCTTGAAAGAGTATCGGCTATAAGATACCAGTTTTGCCACCTCCTATTCTTGTTTCGTGTCGAAAGGATATTTCCTTGTTGGTAAAAAGGCCATAACTTTCTTGCCCTTGCAAAATTGTCTGCCCTTAGACCTCTGGTCATAATTCCTTCGCATTTTCTCTTGAGATTTACTCATATGGTTTTCTACTGTTTTTCTAGCAGATTCCAATCTCTTCTGTAGATTTCCGACATAATTTGCCACAGTTTCTGTTCTAGGGTCTTCCCACTGTCCCTTTACTATTTTCAGGGGGTTTCTCAATTCATACCCGTAGACTACTTCGAATGGGCTATAACCCAACGCTTCTTGAACAGAGTCCCTGATAGCGAAGAGTATAAACGGTAATTCTTTATCCCAGTCATTCTGTCTCTCAGTACAGTGAGCTCTTAGCATGCTTTTTAAAGTTGCATGAAATCGTTCTAAGGCACTCTGTGACTGCGGGTGATAGGGGCTTGATATAATATGCTTCGCTCCTTGCTGTCCAATAACTCTCTTAAACAAGTTAGACATGAAGTTTGTTCTTCTGTCAGTTTGGATAACCTTAGGGAGTCCTACTTTTACGAAAAAATTTGTCATTGATTCGACCACTTTTTTCGTTGACATGGCTCGCAGATGGATGGCCTCTGGGAACCTAGAACTTGCGCACATTATTGTCAATAAGTACCGATTTCCCGACTTCGTTTTCGGTAAAGGGCCTATACAGTCCATTATTACTCGCTCGAACGGTCTCTCTTTGATGGTTATGGGTTTGTCCACTTGCTTATATAACTTTCTTAAGCTCTCATCATTTTTTTTGAGCTCGCTTCAGTTCTTCACAAGTCTTATTTACCCTCGGAATATTTTCTCCCGTTTCGGCCTGTTTTTTTCTGCGTAGGTTATATGGGTTTGCCTTCTGGCCTTTCTCCTCGCTTTTACAATTTTTGCCTTGTTGTGCGAATTCGATTTTCGCTTCATTTCCGAGTAGGAGGTCTATTTTTTTCATAGGTAGAGTCTTCACTACCCCCACTATTATTTCTCTGCTAATTTTCCCTGTCGTCAATTTCACTTTCCTCAGCGGTACTTTCAGAGCCTTTCCTCCTATTCCTTTAATTGTTGTAAATCCTAGCGGTTGACCTCGTGGTAATTTTCTCTCTAGTATTAAGGATTGGGTCAAACCAGTGTCTCTCAATATAGTTACAGGGATATTATTTCCTTTCCCGTCTTTAATATTTCCCTTTTCTTGTGAAGGGTCGATATATCTCATTAGCTAGGGTCGTTGAAACCATTCCCTGTGGCCTAGACTCTCCAGCTTTATTCGTTTCGGGTCCGCGTCCCAGTTTGCATTTTATTGCTATGTGACCCGCCTGGCCACGTCTGAAACATGTGATCTGGTTCCCCTTCTTTGGGGGTGTCACCCGAATATTCACCATGCTATCTTTCCTTATGATGGGTTCTGGTGGTTTGCTCACCCGACTTTCCGTGTTAGGCTTGCATTTGTTCCTTTTACGTGTTATCACGTATTCGTCTGCTAGCATCGCTAGTTCGCTGCCTGAGTTTATCTTCCTTTCATTTAGGTAGATTCTCATTTCCTCTGGCACCCAATTTGATATTTCCTCAATTAGGATGAGTTGCTTCAACTTTTTTACATCCTCTCCAATCATTTTTGCAGCATACCATTTGTTCATTAGTCGCTCTTTTTCTTTGACAAATTCCATGAACGACTGGTTCTCGCTTTTTCTTTGGTTTCGGAACTTCTGTCTATATGCCTCCGGCACCAATTCGAAGCTTTGTAATATTGTCTTTTTGACTGTATCGTACTTTTTACAGTTTTCTGCTGACAATGTTGTATATGCTTTTTGTGCCTTTCCTGTGAGGGCGGTCTGTAAGAGCATAGCCCAACTTTCTCGTGGCCAGTTCATGTTTGTTGCCGTTATCTCGAAGTGAGGAAAATATTCGTCTATATTAGCCTCAACAAATTTTGGCACTAGCCTGAATTTGTTTCGCCAAGTCAAATCTTTTGCGGTCTGGTTCTTGCCTTATCTCTGTTAGCCTAATTTCCCGTAACCTAATTTCTTGCTCCATTTTCGCTTTTTCCAGTTCTAGTCTGGTTTGAAGCTTATATTTTTCAAGTTCAATTTGTTCTGCTGTGAGGTTGGTCGATTCGGCTGGTAACCTGTCCAGTATCTCCGCTTCAAATATTTGTTCGTCAACCATGTGCTCTGAGATGATTCTGACTTATCTTTCTTTTCTCATCGCTTTTCTGGTTTCCAGTTCAAGTTTTTCACCTATTTCTAGCAGTGAACTCTTTCTCATTGCTTCTAATTTCCCCAACGCCGGTTCTCTCAGGAAGTCCTCTATTCCGTCCATTCTCGTTTAATTTTATGGACTTTTTTTGTGGCTAAAGAGCCCCTCTGTGTGATTAGTTCGTTGTCTAGAAGCCCGGAGGATTCTTACACGTATTTTTAGTCCTTTTTAATTTAAAAATTTTTTTTTTTTTAAAGAAAATTAAAAATTTCCTGGACGAGGTCCCATGTGACGAGTTTCCACCCGTATTTTTTTTATTTTTCGAGATATGGACGGAGTCTTATGTGTGGGTTATTAGGACCACAGACGAATGAGGGTTTGAAGATTAAAGAGGTCAACGTGATATGAATGAATACGTGGGGGATTCTGAACCGGATAAACAATATAACGCGGAGTTGTTTTTTTCCTTTTCTTTATATATGTATCATTCATACATTTTTTTCATTTAAAAGAAAGCACAACTGTGACAACAGACAAACAAAGAACAAAACGAATACAACAAAAAAATATACAGCAATGTGGAGGACAAGTCGCTCCCAACAGTATCTGACTAGGTCCTTCCAATAAGACAAAGTATTTTTTTTTTCTTTTACCGAAGAACAAGAGTCTCTCCTCTTCGTCTTTATGGATGTACAAATTTTAACCAAATATGTTTTCCGCCGAAACTAGCTGCTGATGAACAGCCTCAAAAATGTTTCTTTGGAATAGTCTTGATACGGACCTTTATTTAGGTTACGTATATTATTCTTGATAAAAATTTTGACTAACCTTTTTTTTTTTATCTTTCCTTTCTTTTGTTAATTTTTTCTTTTTTTTCTCATATTCGTTAATCTCCTATTAACGAGTTGCAAAGCACCAGTTTTTTGTTTTCCTTTTCTTTTACGTTGAGCCTCAGGTTCTTACCCAACGGAGCTAAATGCTTCTATATGCCATTTTTGGACGAGGATTTCTCCTTTCACCGGACCCCGTGAAAAGGCAACCTTTCTCTTCCTTGGCGAAGCTCGAAATTAACTTTTTAGGTTTCGTTTCTTTTTGACGGTAAAGCGCCCTCCCTGTCTCTTCTCGGCTGCTTCACCCCCTGTTGCTAGAGCTCGAAGACTCGCCAATCGCCTTCCCCCACTTCCGGTCCACATAGTAGTTCTTGCACTATAATCCTACCGTGGCCGGTGGCCGTAACAATCTCTATAAGTGATTTTGTGAATCTATACCCTCCTTTGCATTTTCTTCTAAAAATTTACTGATATCTGTATTATGACAAAGAGTAGCGGGAATTATAAGTTTCCCTTGAAGATGCCTGTTTTTATTATTAATTCTGTAAGATTCTATTCTCCATCTCCACTCTCCAGTCTGTCGAAGCTCTCCCGATAAAATCGATTATTTGCTCGGTGATTATGAACAATTTTAAACATTATATTTTCTATTGCTTTCGGATCATGTCATATCCCTTTCTGTCATGGCCATATTTTCCTTCCTTTTATTTTTACCACTTTCAGAATGCGTTGTTATATGTAAAATATGTCATGTGTCCCGATAGTTCCTTTGTGGCATCAACTTTGTTTCGTGGAAATTGCTCGCAGCTTTCAAGCGAATATTAAGTTTCTTATATCATTTAGGTTGTTAGAATATTCGATATCATCAGAAGATATGTTATCGGTCTGTGCTTTGTTAGGGTTGTTCATTACTGGAATCTTTCTCGTAAAGGTAATGTTGATTTCGTTATCCATCCGGGAATATTTGATTTGTGTAGAAAGTTGCACAGCAATGGGACTAATATATGAAAATAAGTTGTCTGAACCAGATCGTTTGATACTCATCGTGCCTTGATGCTTTTAAATATGCAATTATACTGAGGGTTCCTCGAAACGGTTCAATATGCATTTGTGCTTTCTGTTCATTCTTGATGCCTTAAAATTAATTCTTCAGATTCGTTAACCATTCAGCCGTTTCGATGAATTCTTGTCTGTTTTACAATCGGTGCTTAATTTTCTATATTCTGTCATCTTTTACATGTTGGTAGATTTGCTTTCTTTATGGGGAATGTTCTATTTGATTTACGTTGTTCAATCCTGGGTTGATAACTTTTGAGTCTATTTTCTTTCGCTATTTAATTTCCCATTCAGCTTTTGTTGTCATTTTTCTATTTGGCTTCCGTACCGGGACACTTTTTTTGTCATTGACTTTCCCTATCTCCGGTATAATTAGATAAATCTATTTGATGACGTTCTCTCTTGGGATTTGGTTGAGTAATATATACACACTCCTGATTTCCAATTAATTTTTTCCTATCCCTATTTCTTAATAAAGGTGATATTTCCTATTTTCAATCATGTTTTTCCTCGTCAGATTCATTTCTTTTGTGTTAAATTTGTGGTGATGGTACTGAGTTGAGTCAGTTTGTGACTTTCAGCATGTTTTCAGAAGCCATTCATACTGACTATTTTTCTTCCGATTTACCTGTCTACAACTTTAAAGAAAGTTGGTTATTTGGTTGGTTGGGTTTATCGGATATCGACCTTTGTAGTTTATTTAATGCCAAATCTATTTTTTATGCAAATAGTCAGTTCTATTTCAAACAATTCAGTTAAGCATGAGTTCACTGTTAAATTGTCAAAAACATTTCTGTCGAATAGTTTTCATTCTAACATTTCACTTTAGTATAAGTGTAGTTTTTGTCCACACACAGTTAAATGTCAGAACAGTTCTATTTCAAGCAATTCTTTTTAGCATAAGTACACAGTTTAGTTTTATTTGACCCATAGATTGGGCCCTATCAGGTGCTATCACTCCGGGGCTAGAATGGGTCTGGGAGTGATGAAGGCGTGCTCCGCATTCCCCAAAGCTCCAGCTACACTGGAACCTCACCATTAGATTGTTTAGTGTCATATCAAGACACTAGTTAGAGTGGGGGTCTAACCCCACTGCAGAGATACAGTCGGTATATTCTACAGCACCAGTCGACTGGGCAATTTCTTTACAGAGAATCATTCATGTTTAGTTTGCGAGTAACATAATACTCTTACTAAAAATAAATATAGAAGAACATATATATATATATGGTTATTTTAATGTTAATTTTTTTATGTAACGTATTTTGTAATTATATAACCATGCTATAATCTAAGCGAAATGTCGGATACTGACTTTTTTTTCCTTGGATGGAAGAATTGATACTACATTCATTGAAGTAGACGTTACTGATGAATAAAAGAAAGTATGTCACACTTTTGATCGTATCGATAGAAATTTCATGAGTATATTTTTTTAACAGCAATAACAAGTTTTTTATTTCAATTCTAAATCAATATCTATGCTTACGGTTCCGATTGTAACTGAAATACTTGTGTATTTTCCTCTACGACCAGAGTTCGGTGTCCCAGCCCAGTTAAAGATAATCTAAACGCTGATTTAAAAAAAACAGGCTCTGCTTGAAATATTTGCGCAATACAATAGCAAAGGTTAGTGTTCAAAGGTTAATGAATGCCAAATCTATTTTTATACAAATAATCGCTTCTATTTCAAACAATTTAGTTGAGCATGAGTACACAGTTTAATTGTCAAAATCATTTCTTTTTCAAGCTACTCAGTTTAGTCAAGCAATTCTAAGTCCAACGACCTTGTTTAGTATAAGAATAATTTTTGTTTCCACCAGTAAAATGTCAAAACAGCTCTTTTTGGAACAATTCAGTTTAGCGTAAGGACAGTTTCCATGTCAAAAACAGTTCTTTAATCAAACAGTTCAGTTTAGCATAAGTGTGCAGTTTACATGACAAAACAGTTCTATTTCAAGCAATTCAGTTTAACGTAAGTACGCCGTTTAAATATCAAAACAGTTCTACTTCAAGTAGTTCAGTTTAGTATTAGTACGCAGTTTAGTTCTATTTGACTTATAGATAGGACCCTATCAGGTGCTACCACTCCGGGCAAGAGTGGACCTGGGAACAATGGCAATGAAAGGGGAATCCGAATTCCTCAAAGCTCCAGCATTACTTGACCTCACTAACTGATTGTTTAGTGTCATATCCAGGACAATCGTTGGGGCAGGTCTTACCCCTCTGCAGAGAAGCAGCCGGTATATTCTACAGCCCTAGCCGATTGGGCAATTATAAAATTGAGTTTACAAAAAACGATCCTGTAGATACTTTTGAGAACGAACAAATTAAACAACACTTGAGATGATTTGGACATAACCCCGTACAGGAAAACTAAGGAAGGGGAATGTATTAAGTATCAAGCTAGAATGGATAAGATTCAGAGCATCATCATCATTTGGTCGTACTGATAGTATGGAGTCTCCTAACTCTCACTCACCATCCATCCCTATCATGCATTCTTCTTGACAGATCTTTTAGACTGCATCGTGCCTCCTCACGGAGCAATTGTAAATAAGGCTTTATTAGTCGACCATTACTGACATGTCAATTTGCAGGAGTCCATAAAAGAATGTTGTTTAATCGTTCGTTCTTGCTTCTCCAGCAGTGCCCCGCACATCTTGCTCGTCCCACATGATTTTTTTTTGTGTGATGGGAGGCAAGTGGCTACACGCCTGCTGTTTTGTAGGTTGTTGCATCCAGGATTTGTTTAGCCCAGCTTGCAGCATCCCTGTGTAGTTCTTATATAGCTTTTTCACAAAGCGTTTTGTTAGCGTCCATGTGTAGAGGTAGGGACACAGCTACAGTTTGGAAGAAATCGCGTTTTATTTTGTCCGGCTGATCAGACTTAACAGCTGTAAACCATGTGGAGAGAAAAGGTAAAATAGTTAATCACACAATGCAAGACAACTGTCTCGGAAGATGTACACAAAGAAGCACAATATGCTGGAGTTGTTGGTTAATGAATTATCGTGTAAGACCGGAAGAACTTGTCAAATAGTGTGTTTTAATATTAGAATCCTCATTGATGATAACCCATGATAACACCAAAATAACAAAATAACTAATTGTGAAAAAGTTAGAAAAGATAAGAGTCAAGCAACAAAAAGTGAATAGATAAGACACAAGTGATTTGCTCTCACTCAAAATTCAATGAAAAATCACCGATTAAAACTGGCGCGAAAAACTTTCAATAACAACGATAATATAAATAATAATAAAATGAATGATAAAAATTTAGGCAGAATTTACTAGATTTAATTCAACAAGCCAAATACTTGCTGACCAAGTTAGAATTATATAAAAGAAAAATTCGTTTTCTAACGTTGACGTACTAGAAATATATAAACAAGTTAATAGGGAATAGTATCAAATCTCCGAACACGGATCAAAACACTAATCCAGAAAAACGCAAGCTCCCCCTCCACCTAAGACAATGAAAATACAAAATACGGAAAACTGAAAAACCACACATCCCAGCACCTCTAAACAAATGTTAACGCAAGAAGACAAAATCAATCTACAGTTACGAAAGAAAATCATGACCGAAAAGAAGACTTCGTTACTACCTCTTAGGAACCAAGATTGAAAAAATCAAGGTAAAACCGAAAAGGGCAACAAACTATTTCCAAATATCTCAACGGACTGCATCACTGAACTAAACGAACAAATTTATGCCGGAGCAAAACTAGTAAATGATAAAATTAGTGTTCCCTTGGGAAATTCGAACAGAAATACAAAACCTTAGTGGAAAATTAGGCTAGAAGGACAGGTAAAGAAATTGCAAAAAGTGAAACTGCTAAGGACGTAAAAACACGCAAGGATATGGTGGGATAAAAAGACAAAAAAAAATAGCAGTCAAGTGTGACATTGCAACTTGAAATAAATCAAAAGATATTGACGAAAGAAGGGAGACTTAAAAGATACCGAGACAAGGCTAAGAAATACAAACAAAACAGGGCATTCCTAAATAAGGAAAGAAAATTATATCACTAAGAAGGTGGAGAATGCACAAGGACAAACCAATAACGGGATGCAAAGGAAGCAAAACAATTTTTGAGTAAAAATGGGAACAGAAAGAAAGTAACTGAAAAGCTGAATGGATAAATAATATGATAAAAGAATTACAAGAACTCAAAGAAGGCCATAAGGCGGGAATATTCCTGGAATCGCTTAGAACTACACCCAAAAGAGTACCTAAATAAAAAGAAACTCCAGGCCATGAAACTATACACGGATTTTGGCTGGAAAAAGTTATCTCAAATTACGACGGATTGGCTCTGGAACTGAGTTGATGCAAAGAAAAAACAAATATACCCAAATATATAACTAAGAGAAAGACCACCCTGATCGAAAAAAACACCCCAAAAGAAGGGTCTCAAGCAACTAAAGACCAATAACCTCTACCTATGATGTGGAAATCCTAACTGCACAGATTAGAGCGGAGATTTATTACCCACTATTATGCCGTGGACTCTTTCCGGGAGAATAGAAAGGATGCCAAAGGATAACAAGAAAAACTCTTGACTTAATGTACATTAATCAACACACTGTCAAAGAGAACAAAGCGAAGCGGAAAATCTAGCTATGACCTGGTTTAACAATAAAAAACCTATATGATCCAGCAATCCTGTATAATATATTTCGGAAAATGTTCAAAATATCCAAAAATGACAAAAAATTCATCACTGGATGAACAACTGAAAAGTAGACTCAACAGAAAGAAAGAAAATTGTAGCAGAGGAGAAAATCCAAAGAAGCATCTTCAAGGCGAATGAATTTTGTCATTACTTTTTCTAATAGCAATGACGCCACTCATTTACATATTCAGGAAGTGAATTGGGGGCTACAAATTTACAATCTTACAAGAAAAGATTAATCAGCTTATGTATATGAACGATATCAAGCTGCTATCAAAAATTGAAAAAGAAATAAGGATTCTGATACAAACAATAAGAATATATATCCAGTATATAGAAATAGAATTGGACAAAGAAAAATGTGTCATTATTATAATGAAAATGGGAAAAAGAGAAATAATTGAAAGGAAAAGAACTAATAAGTGTTAGAATTTCTAAGACGAAGCTTGATTTTTGTCATTCAGGGTTTTCGGACTATTATGTTTATCTTTACTGTTATATTCACATCGTTGTGAATATAACAATAAAGACGAAGATAATAGTCCACAAAATCTGAGTGATAGAACTTCCAAAGTAAGAAAGAATCAGAACGCTTGAAGAAAAAGAAAAATACAAATATTTTGGAATATTGGAAGTAGAAAATTTTACTGATTTAATGATTGATGCTAAATTGCAATACGTGAAAACATTTTACCGTGTGCAATTAAATGTGCTCTGGCTTTCTCTGGCGAAGGAATTGTCGGCCACCGTTAGCGTAATGCAAGGCTCTTCGAAAGAATTGAGCTCTCTGGTAGCCGGTAGGGTATGAAAAAATGTAAACAAAGGCTGCTGCGGTTTGCTAAATATAAAATACCTAAAAATTCCCTTAGCCAACGCAGTCCGCTTGTGGCCGTGTGGTCTGAAGCCTTAGTCTATCGTAAAGTTGGACGTGTTTCGATTCCGGCTTCGAGCGTGCTGCGTGTCTAGGCACACTGAAGAGTTCTGATAGAACGAAATAGTCTGTCTGTGGATGACTATATATAAAAAGAATGCTATATTAAATAATCAACAAGAGTTGATATGCCATAAAACCCTTCGAACCGATCGTATTCATTGATTTAAAAATGTACGTTCTTTAAAGTGTTATTTTTATACAACTTTATCAAGAGTGAGTTGTATTTACACCTCGATTTAAATAAATGCATAGATATGATAGGAGTGTTACGATGTGTTTATGGGGAATATAAATATCATATTTAGATGAATATAAATATTGGCAAGATGGAGGATTTCTTTTTACAAAAACGATTCTCAAATGTTGAAAGTGAAACTTCAAAACTAAAACTAGAAAAATAACTAAATTATATATCACTGTGTAACAGGAAATGTTTTACAGAGCCGAAAGGTATAATTTGTTTTTTTAATAATTTTTTCACTTCGAAAATCAAGTAAAGAAATGCTTGAGTCATTTGCGTAACTCAGTTTTAATGGAAGCACGTATTTGTAAAAAAAAACCCTGGGAAGAAATAAGTGTGCAATATTTTGACAGAAATAAGATTTCTTGCGAATGTGTTTATGTTTTTTTTATAAATCTATTTACTAAAAAGTTAGTGTGTGTAGAAAATTTTCTAACAATCAAAACGCCAAATAAGTAAGTAAAGTTGGCAACCTTAGTCGAGGATCCCTTTCCAATAGCTACTACACCGAGGTGTAGGGGAGGGTGCTACTCCATTTCTTGTATTGCTCGACTTTACCCTTGATCCTTACCTTATAATGATGAGTTTTAGGCAAGGCAGCATCAAGTACCATTTTTGGAGTCTTTGTCTCCAGGACCATTGGCGAGCACTCTACTCATTAGGCCAATACCAAATACCCTGCCCCCAAAATAACATTAACCTCTGGAAGCTATAAGTCTTGCAAACCAACATTTCTATTTATGCTCATTTTCATTAATGTTAAGTTATAAATAATTCTTACAGATTTTCTTACTGAATCAATACTTTTCAATGATTTAACTTGACACTTATAAACTAGTTTCAACAAAAAAAAAAAAAAAAAAAAAACATCAAGTATGTTTTATTATTCATTTCTTATTTTGAAATGATATAATCTTCATCAAAACATATTTTCATGTTTATAATGTAAGGTATATTTCATTAACAGTTCTCTTAAGCACAAACCAGCTTCTTTTTAGCAATTTCTATGGATTTATTTTAATTATTTTACAAGATTTGGATCAAATTTATATTCAATTTTTTTACGTCCCGCGTATTTTCCAAAATAACTTTTAAGGATAGAATCGGAATTTTCTTTTTTCAAAAAACTTTTGCGTTTTTTTTTTAATGTTTTCTATCCTTATAGTAGAAAGGTTTTGGATGAATCTGTATTGTGAATTTTATTACTTCAGAATTTTTATATTTAGATTGCCAAAAAGTGTCCATGGTATATATAATTATAATGTTTATATTTACATTTATTTATCAAGATTATGACTATATAAATAGTGCTGTGGTCCATTACTCTACCCGAGTCAATATCTAGAACTGGGGTGGATTTACAAAAACTATTAGGTGGCCGTGCGTTGCTAGTTTCTTACCTACTGAGTCATCACAAAATCAGCCAATCAACAATAGAAGCTAGAGAAATTGTTTGATAGGTTCTGACTACAGTAAATAAAATACAACAGCATTCGGAGTTACAATGAGAGCTTATGTTGTTTTGTTTTCTGCTTATAAGAAGTGAAAAAAATGTCAGATGTCAAGATTTGTAGTAATGTTGGTTTCAGTTTGGTACGAAAAGATGCAATAAAGTATCTAAATATCGGGGGTTTTAGTTTTGAAATATTAAGGATGTCACCACTTAAGATACATTAATATTTTCTTTAGGCATCACTTTGAGTGAACGGAGAATAAGAAGATTTGGTCAGTTATTTATTCGGTTTTCCTTTTTTTGTAGGTTGTGGGTATTTGGGTTTAGATATCTGACTCCATTTATTTCTTCTGTACCACATTATATTCGTTGGCGTCTTCTTCGTTTGTGAAGGCTACAAAGGAATTACTGAAGGAAGGAAGAAAGCGACGAAGATACCTTTTAAATTTCAACTTTTGTGGGGTTAAATACTGCTTTCCTGTAGTGTGTGAATGTCTTCCTGGACCATTATAAAAAGAGTCACATCCCCGAACAAAGCGTTGGATAATAAATCAAAAGTTGGTGGTTATGTCAAGTGGCTGTTTTTAATATAGGCTGCTGCCAGAGGAAATACCGGTTTACGCCAAGTACAAGAGTTGGGCGGACACGTGTGCTGCCAGCTAGCAGCTGAAGGAAAGAAGTTCCCTCTAATATCTAAGGTAAAGCTGAAGTGAGCATGATATTCTCTTAAACGTCGATAAGTGTATTTCAGGCATGGATAGTTCCTACTTCTTCGGGGAACAGTTACCTTTTGAATTTATGTTATTTTATTTTTATCTTTTAACCTCCGCAAATGCGAACCGGAAGTGATTGAGAAAATAATGCGAGTTTCTATAGAACAGCTGTCGTTTAGAGTTACAGCTGTACGTCTTTATCGGACTTATTTTTTTATTATTATTTTACATGGTAGCATTTTTAATAGCATTCACTGACTGTATCTCCTGAAAATGGGTAAGACCCCTAGCAATGGAGAAAAGGGTGTTCTGGGTATGACATTAAACTGTTTCTAATGGAGTTATGTAGATCTGGGTTGTTTGGAATATCCCTTGACTGTCATTACCCAAGGGTCCCATCTGATCAGGAGTTGGGATTCTATCTAGGGGTCGAATAGATCTGTTTTAAACCTTTTCTTGTTTGATGTGCAAAACAGAAACCACTGAAGAAACAAACACACGAAAAGAATCCTGGACTTATTGACACGCCGTTAAGACAAATAAATCCATCTTAATAGTATTTATAATTTATTTTCATTTTATTTTTATATTTCTATGAAACATTGTCAATCATCACAGTTATTTTTTATAAATATTTCATCATTTTTTTGTTTTAATAGTTTATTTTTGTCACAATGCATTAGGATAATTATTTCTATGACAGCAGGAAAGAGCTCATATCAGATATAACAATAATGTATAAGCCTCAACTATGGAATGAATTCATGTCTGCTTTTAAAATAGGGGAGGTAGTTAAGTCATTGACATTTTTGATTTATAAAAAAATCGACTGTTAAGTGAATAGTTATTCCTTTTCTACAAAAGAGAAATTGCTATTTTTTCAATACTCTGTATGAAACAGACAATATCTGCCTGTTTTATATGAATATCCTAAGTTGATCTTGTTCTGATAATCAAAAAGGCGAGAAACTGATAATCATCGAACATGGTTGTCTACACTAACATCACACACACACACGCACACACACACACACACACACACACATATATATATATATATATATATATATATATATATATATATATATATATATATATATATATGTATAAATATATTATAAAGATAAACAAAAGTGATAAGTCAAATAGGAATTCTTTTTTGTTATTTGCGTTTTGGTTGCTCAAAAATTGTATATATATATATATATATATATACTCATAATTTTTGTAAATCTATTTTTGCATGTGTCTTTAAGTCTCTGTCTTTATATATATATATATATATATATATATATATATATATATATATATATATATATATAAGGAATCAGAAAATGGAAATAAATCTGACAGTAAGAAGAAAATGAAAAAACAAAGAAATCCAAAAGTGATGAATATATTAAAAGTTAAATCAACGACTATACATTTCGGTTTTACTAAACTTTCATTAGGACTTTAAGATGGTGAAAAATGTTACTAGAACTGTGATGGATTTTTGAATAAAATAAAAGGAGAATAGAGAAAACATATTTACAAAGAAAAATCACATAGCCGTTCAGTCAGTTTTCTTTCTAATTATCTTTTAAATAAGAACGCTGATTGAATGACTCCGTGATCTTTCTTTGAATATATGTTTTCTCTTTTCTGCAGTCATCTTATTAAAACATCCAACGCTGTTCTAGCAACATTTTTCACCATCTTAAAAATCTTGATCAAAGTTTATTGAAACCAAAACATTTTGACGTTGACTTTCACTTATAATAAATTAATCACTTTCGCATTACTTTTAAAGAATTTTCTTCATACATACATACATACATACATACATACATACATCATCATCATCATCATGTCGTGCCGCCAGCACGGATATCCTTGACCATCTCTCGCCACTTTTCCCTATCGTTCATCGCCTCCGGCAGGTCTTCTGGGTTACATTCTGTGTCCTCACATAGCTGCTGTATGTAAGTTCGGGCTGGTCGTCCTGCTTTTGCTTGGCCATATGTGGGGGTCCATAGGAGTACGTCACTTACGAGCTCGTCTTTGCTTCTCCACCAGTGTCCGGCGTGTCTGGCTCGTCTGACCTGTATAGTTTTCGTGATGGGAAGCAAGTGGCCGTACAGTTGGCGTCTCGTGGGGTGTTGTCGCCAGGACTTGTTCAATAGTGGTTTGAGTATGAGTCATGGTTATCTTTCGATGGCTGTTTTTATTCTCATCTATTGAAGCCACTCTTATAGATGAGCAGTAGTAGCTCCCCGATCAAACTGACAATATATATATATATATATATATATATATATATATATATATAGAGAGAGAGAGAGAGAGAGAGAGAGAGACTGTTCGCCACTGGTCAGGAAGACCAGGGTTCAATCACAGATCGAGTCAGACCAAAGACTCAAAAAATGCTACTTGATGCCGCCTTGCTTAACACTCAGCATTTTAAGGTAAGGATCAAGGGTCGAGCAATCCATGGAATGGAGTAGTGTCCTCCTCTGCACCTCGATGTTGTAGCTAATGAAAACGGAGCCCTCGAGTGACACTCCACTTAGGTTGCCAACTTTTATATATATATATATATATATATATATATATATATTAAACTAAAGGTACGGGAAAATTTATACAAACAAAGGACTAACGGAATCATCGGTTGAGAGGGGGAAAACAATTTTAAAAAATAAAACTGCGCGGGCCCTTTTACCCGGCTCTATTCATGCAAAAACGCCAGAAAGTGGTAAAAACGAGTAATTAATATAAAGTGGAAAATCACTGTAATCAGCTCTATTCAAAATAACGACACCAGCACCTTTATCAGGTTTAGTGAGAAGAATATCGGCGTTCTGTCTAAGTTGTTTTGCCGACTCAAAATGAATCTTCTGACACAAGAATCGATGGGAGTCGACAGGAATGTTGACAAAGTATTGGGTTAAGTCAGCCAAACGAGCCTTTAGATAAGCAATATTACATGAAGGGGCAGGAGAGTGCTTCTTCAACTGTAAATACAAGATTTCAAATTCAGCAAACGCAGAGGCCAAATTAATACCACGAAAGGGAAAGACACAAAAATAAAGCCCTCCTCGATAGGACCAATTTTTCACAATCTGACAAAACATAAGAAGAATAATAAAAAATATGCTTGTCAGAAGTTATAGTTGAACCAAATTTCCTTTTAATAAGATGATTCAAAAATTGTTGATAGCAAGTAAGTAATTTACTCTTCGAAACGAGAAGAGTTATTCGATAGATACTTTGAAAATCGGTGGAGGTAAAAAAACTAAGGGAAGATAAACACTTCTTTCAATTCGTACTTGTCAACGTTTGGAGGTTGGAATACCCCAGCATGTACCCAGAGGTATTTTGAATAAAGGCCGATTGTCATCCGGGCAATCTCAGGCTATGGACTCGGTTATCGGCGAACATTTGTTAGCCATAAATAACTGCTGGACCAATTATCAAGACGACTGTTCTCCTGTTCTACATAGAGCTAAGAACAAAGCACAACTGAACATGTTAGAGGGGATCGATATTGCTATAGATCAACCCTCTCTATGTAGACAGAGAAACAGTCAGATTTTGAATATATTGGGGGACGCGTTAGACACTGGTGTGACAAAATTATTTTTTCTTCGCCCAGTGATTTTCCACTTAATATCAATTACCCGTTTTTACCACTTTCCGGCGTTTTTGCATGAATTGAGCCTGACGAAAGGGCCCTCGCAGTTTTGTTTTTAAAATTTTCCCCCGTTCCACCGATGATTCCGTTAATGCTTTGTTTATATATATATATATATATATATATATATATATATAGTTTTGCCCTACTACGAAACCGCATAGAACCCAAAATAGACAACATCCTTAGGAAAAACCAAAATGGCTTCCGGAGAAATAGATCCACAACCTCACAAATATTGACCATCCGTAGAATCCTTGAAGGCGTCCGGGCAAAAAACCTTCAGGCGACATTACTATTTGTCGACTTTACCAAGGCCTTCGATTCCATCCACAGAGGGAAAATGGAACTAATCCTACAAGCATACGGCCTACCTAAAGAAACCGTAGCAGCAATAATGATCCTCTACAAAAACACAAAAGTGAAAGTACATTCACCAGATGGAGACACGGAATACTTCGACATTGTTGCAGGAGTACTACAAGAAGACACGCTAGCCCCATACCTCTTTATCATCTGTCTAGACTACGTGCTTAGAGCTTCGATTGACAAAATCAGAGAAAATGGCTTCGAGCTGAATAAGAAAAGAAGCTAAAGGTACCCCGCAAAAACAATCACAGACGCCGACTACGCTGATGACTTAGCGTTACTGGCGAATACGCCTAATCAAGCAGAGACACTACTGCATAGTTTGGAACGAGCTGCAGCAGGCATTGGCCTCCATGTCAATGCGCACAAAACTGAATATATGTGTTACAACCAAACGGGCAACATTACCACTCTAGACGGAGCCTCTCTCAGGCTAGTGGACAAATTCACCTACCTAGGAAGTAGCGTCTCATCAACAGAAAACGACATCGACACACGGCTGACGAAAGCATGGACGGCTATAGATAGGCTCTCAATAATATGGAAATCAGACCTGACCAATGAAATGAAGCGCAGTTTCTTCCAGGTAGCGGTTGTATTGATACTGCTATATGGATGCACTACATGGACGCTAACCAAACGGCTGGAGAAGAAACTTGACGGCAACTACACAAGAATGTTGAGAGCAATATTGAACAAGTCCTGGCGACAATACCCCACGAGACGCCATCTGTACGACCACCTGCCTCCCATCACGAAAACTATACAGGTCAGACGAGCCAGACACGCCGGACACTGGTGGAGAAGCAAAGACGAGCTCGTAAGTGACGTACTACTATGGACCCCCACATATGGCCAAGCAAAAGCAGGACGACCAACCCGAACTTACATACAGCAGCTATGTGAGGACACAGGATGTAACCCAGAAGACCGGCCGGAGGCGATGAACGATAGGGAAAAGTGGCGAGAGATGGTCAAGGATATCCGTGCTGGCGGCACGACATGATGATGATGATGATGATATATATAGTTTAAATGTGAATTGTAATACATAAGAGAAATATTTTTAAAATCACTTTTCGTTTTCTATTAAATATAAATAGAACAATTTAGATGTTGTAAACCTACAAATATTGAATGTCTAATTTTGGATAAAAGGTATCAACCATCAAAGAGAAATGTTATGATGAAAAAAGTCAACAGACAAAAAAAAAGGTATCTTTATATGAATGTACGCCTATTCAAGTTGGGATGCATTATTGACTTTCGTCAACATCATGCATTTTGTTTCCTTTTATCTTAATGATATATATTTCAGCTTAATATAATTTGCAACTGTTTTTTCTTCTTTTCATCTATATAAATATACACATCATTTATCAATCTCGAGTTAATCTCTCTGTCTGTCTATCTGTCTGTCCGTCTGTCTCTTTCACACTCTCTCTCTCTCTCTCTCTCTATATATATATATATATATAAAGGCAGTAAAGTTGGCGACCGAAGTCGAGGGCGACCCAAAGGCTCCCTTTTCATTTTTTTATTAGCTACTACCCAGAGTCATTGTCTTGTGGGTAGAGTGTTCGCCAATGGTCCGGGAGACCTGGATTCAATCCTAGGTCGCGTCATACCAAAGACTTCAAAAATGGTACTTGATAACTCCTTGCTTAACACTTAGCAATATAAGGTATGTATCAAGGGTAAAGTGCAGCAATCCAGGGAAAGGAGTAGCGCCTCCCCTACACCTTGGTGTAGTAGCAATCAAAAAAGGATCCTTCTGGTCGCCCTCGACTACGGTAGCCAACTTTACTTACTTTTTACACAGAGGTTTTGAGGGTGTAATGGTTACCATCGTAAGAAATGGACACGGTGACCCGAGTTCAAACCTGGACGTGACTGCATTTCACATTTCACACGTAGTCACTATTACTGTTTCAATTTTCTTATTTAAATGCATATCAATCTTCTTGGGTTATATAATGCCGAAATTATCCTTTTAGAAAAGCAGCAGTTATACTATTTAACCCATAGCTCGGGGAATAAAAGGGGTAGATACCTTTCTCAATGGTATTAGTCCAAAAGTAAGCGTGATAGTGTGATTAGAGTTCGAATAGTTTTACTTCAAGTCCAGCACTTTCCACGATTACAAAGGTCATAACTATGGCAGAGTTTAAGAAACTCAAATATACCAAAATAATTTCATTCTATGAATGGATATGCAACCTTATCGGTTGATTTTGGTTGCTTCTTTTGTTGTATGTTGACTCTTTAAAAGCCGACATTAAAAACTTGTTTTTGAAAAAAATTCCTTCTCAAAACTTTTCTTGTTGACAATACGAAAATAATTGAGAGTGATTATATAGTAAATAACGTGAAAGAAATGTTCCAATTCAACGTATCACTTTTGTCCATCTTATTAATCAAGGAAAAACGACAAAGAAACACATGGTTCCCAAGGAATAACAAATGACATTGCAATCTCAAATAGACAAAATACAACAGATCTAACATATGAGAAATTGAAGCTTCTGACAGTGAGACATCATAGAAAAATCGATAAATCTACAAAGTCATGTCTACAATACATGAATAAAGAAAAACTGATCCCAACTAACTTCAAGATAGAATTGGACCCCTCAGTTAGTAGCCACGATGAAAAATCTCTATCCGCCTGAGAGGAGAAACTAGAACAATTCTCCTAGGATCTCATAGGACACTGTAAACGTCAGAGGAAATTACATTTCCGAAACGAAATTAGAATCCAGTGTCCTGGAAAACAGAATGAAACAAACCAGTATAGACGAATATAACAAAATAAAACAGTAACAACTAAACTAAATAAAAAAGAATAAACAAAAACAAAAAAATCCACATAAAAAAACAACAACGGGCAAATACATTAAAACAGCAGAATATAGAAAACTAGGGAGGAAACTCAGTCAAAATTTTTTTAAAAATTAAATGATAATCCCTTTTAATTAACACCCCTCCCCTAAAAGAATTCAACGAAGTCTGGTCAAGGAAGCAAAAACAGTAAGAAAACACCAAAGGAAACGACACTCACACACACACACACACACACACACATATATATATATATATATATATATATATATTTAGACTAACTAGAAATAAAGGTATGGTTTGTTTAACTTTGTTTTAATGGTGTATCAACTTCCATGGGTTATTTTATGCCAAAGCCAACCCTTTAAAAGAAGGTTATTGGTACCATTCAACCCCTAAGTGGGGAGGATGCGGAGGTTCATACCTTTCTCAGTGGTATTTGATCGAAAGTAAACGCCATAGCACAACTGGAGATCGAACATGCTTACTACGACATCACAATCCCACTCGTTGTCTTATTACGCCTAAGTAGAAATAAAATAACTTAAATGACAAGATAAACTAATGCAAGTACAAATGCCAATAACAAACCTGCCCGTGGTGTAATGGTTATCGTCGTAGGAAATGAACATGGCGACACGAGTTCAAATCCTGGACGAGACTGATTGCATTTCACATAGCACTAATACCCTTGGGAAAGTTATGAATCCAATTATTCTCCCTCCAACTATGGGTAAATAGTAGGGCAGACTAGGTTCTTCGGCCTTGGTGAGGCAACTAGTCAAGGAGAAGGAAAACTCTGAATTCAAACCTGTTAAACACCGCTTAAAAATTGACCTTGTGTCATATCCTGCCCGAGCGGAGGGGTTGGTAAATAGGATAACAAACCTGGTTATCTTTTTAAAAGACACTAGAAAAAAACACTGAACGCAAAAAAAAAAAAAAAAATACGAAAAGCTATCAAAAACAAACAAACGAACCCCCACTAAGAAACTGCTCCACCAAGATACTTTGAAGGCGTATACAAGACCAACTAATCACAGTGCATGCTTTGGAAGTTTTATGAAATAACTTTGAAAGATTTATAGGTTTGAAAATTATACACATGGATAAATACAAATTTATTGTTTATTCGTTTGGTTTTATGGCATACCAACACTTGTAGCTTGCTAAATCCAATTCATAGTTATATATCAAATATATATTTATAAACACATTTTGTAGATAACATTCTTAAACAAACCGGGGATCATTTTTGTGCATACTTAAATGGTTTCACGTATTTTTATCTAGCACAAACAATTCTATTTACCATTAATTATTTGTTTGAACAAAGGGAAATGGTTTCAAGTATTGCTGTGTAACAGCAAAAGAATAATCTAACATCAGTCATTTGTTTGCATATGTTTATATGGTTATACATATATAATTTGTAAGGGAATAGTTGGTAGGCAATATCATTTTTAATGAGTAGGAACTAATTTATTTTCACACAATTAAGTACTGCGATTCTTTCTATAAAATTAAATGGTTTCAGTTATTTCTATCTAACCCAATTAATATTAATTGTTTGTTTGTACAAAATGAGGGGGCTACATTAATAAGTAAGTAAGTATAGTTGGCAACTTTAGGCGAGGGTGACCCGAAGGCTCCCTTTTCTATAGCTACTACACCGAGGTGTAGGAGAGAACGTAACTCGATTCCCTGGATTGCTCCACTTTACCCTTGATCCTTACCCTGTAGCGCTGAGTGTTTTGGGGTCTTTGGTATGACTCGAGCGGGGATTGAATTCCGGTCTTCCAGACCATTTGCGAACGCTCTACTCCTTAGGCTTATGGCCCCGTCTATATTTCATGCTAATAATTCTATTCAGTATTATTCGTTAATTTGCACTCAGTCAAATTTATCCATGTTTTTATAAGTAATATCAATAATTTTATTTTGCATCCAGTAAACCAGTTCCAAGTATACCACACTAATATATATATATGTTTTTTTTGTAAATTACTAGATTGTTTCAAGTATTGATATATATTACTAATAATTCAACTCACGCATACGGTTAAAGAGTTTCAAGTACTGCTATTCAACGCTAATAATTCCTATTAGCATTATTCATTCTTTTACACGCAGTTAAATGGTTCCAAGTATTGCTCTACATAACTAATAATCTAATCAAATGTCGGTCATTCGTTTACTCACAATTAAATAGTCAAACAATTCTATTTCTAACAATTCGATTTAACACAAGAGATTTTTTGCACTCAGTTTAAATATCAAGCACTACTATCTGATCTATACATAGGACCCAATCAAGTGCCTCCACTTCGGCTCAGAATGGATCCGGAAGCAATGGCAGAGACGGGCACTCCAAATTCACCAAGGTCGCCTCAAGTAGTGTAATGGTTAGCAAGCTAGACTAGCAAACCTTCACGAATGAGTTCGAGTCTCATTAGGTGCCCTATTCGGCCTTGTGCCACATCTTAGCAAAAAGCTGAGTAAACTACAACTCGAGCCTCGCCATCAGATTGTTTAGTGTCATATCCAGGACACTGGGGGAGGTGGTTTTACCCCTCTGCAGAAATGCAGTCAATGTATTTTACAGCTCCAATTGACTGGACTAAGAAATTAAAAATTTTAATGCAAATGTATCAGAAATTAAAAGTATAATTTAATTCAAATGTATTAGAACTATTTAATATTTATCCTCATCTTCTATACTTTAACAACAACACATTGGAAAATCATCATCATAATGTCACGTTGCTAGCATGGATCTGCCTGACCATCTCTCGCCACTCGTCTCTCTCGTCCATCACTCCCGTGATGTCCTCCAGGCTACATCTTGTATCGGCACTGAGCCGTTATACATAGGTTCTCGCTGATCGTTCTACCTTTGCTCGTCCATGTGAAGGGGTCCGCTGGAGTATATTACTTATGAGCTCATCCTTACTTATCCAACAGTGTCCCGAATGTCTTCTTCGTCTAACTTTGATAGTTTTCGTGATTGGTGGTAGGTGGCTGTGCAGCTGCTGTTTTGTGGGTGTGCTGCCTCCAGGACTTGTTCAATACAGCTTACAGCATTCTTGTGTAATTGTCGCCAAGCTTTTTTTCCCCAACCTTTAGTTAGCGCCCTTGTGGTGCATCCATATAACAGTATCGACACGACCTCTGCTTGGAAAAAACTGCGTTTTATTTTATCGGTCAGATATGGGGAACTGTTTTTTCAGAAAAATAACAATGACCCCCATCAACACAGATACAAATGATATTGAAAGAATAAGATAAAACAACACCACCTACATGAAAATCTAATAAAAAAAGTAAAATTTTGATAGAATTTTCTCAAACAGTGAACAAGTTGGCAAAAAAAGTGACAGCCCAGTCATTTGGTCTGCAGAATATACCGACTGGATGTTCAGGATATGACATCAAACAATCTGATTGTGACGCTCCAATAACGCTGGAGCTTTGGGGAATGCGGAGTACCCCTTTATTGCCATCACTCCCAGGTTTACTCTGGTCCGGAGTGGTAGCATCTGATAGGTTCCTAACTATGGGTCAAATAGAAGTTTGACATTCAAACTGATTGTAAAGTAATGACTTATGCTAAATTGAATTGTTAGAAATAGAACATTTAACTGTGTGAAAACAAATGACTGATGTTTAATTGAATTATGAGTGAGACATAATAATATTGAGAACTAACTTTGACTTCTTTTACAAATGATATATAACTAATGTACATGTATAAACTGTGTTTGGCATTAAATAATCGGCAATGGTTGATATGTCATGAACCCCAACCAAATGAATATTAAATATTTGATATATATGTATAAAGAGGATTTGGCATTAAATGACCAATAATGGCTGATATGCTATAAAACTAAACCAAACCAAAGCTTAGATATTTGATATATATATGTATAAAGAGGATGTGGCATTAAATAACCTACAATGGTTGATATGCCATAAAACCAAACCAAGCCAACAAAGTAAAATTCTATTAGAATTTTCTCAAACAGAAAACAAGCTGACAATTATTGTGCAACAGTCAACTGAGGTATTAAGGAATATAACAAAGCAAACGACCAATTTGATGACATTAAACTAATTAAATGAGATGGATGTAAATAACCACATGTACAACTATACATGTAAAATTCTTAATATCATCAAAGTAAAATCTGATTTCTTATCGATTTCCACGAGTATGGAACTGTAATTTTTTCAATTAACTTGCATATAATGAAACTGCCTAAACATGGTGACCGCTACAGTTGCTAATGAAAACTGAAGTCCCATGTACGTGGCATGATCGATATCCTTAAAAGTCAAATTTATCAAAAAGATATCACGAGGTGTGATCCTCATTATTCTGGTCACAACTATAGGCACAGAATTCAATGGAAAATAACAAAGTACAAATTATGGAAAAACATTTCCGCTAAAATGGCGACAACTTCAAATTTTCTTTAAGGAAATATTTCTCCTGACGAAGACCTAAATTCGGAACTTAAGAAGCTGAGAATAACTAAAAGATTAGTGGAAATAAATATTCAATTTGTCGTATCAGTTTTGTTCATACATACATATATATATATATGTGTGTGTGTGTGTGTGTGTGTGTGTGTGTGCAGTCACGTAGCTGATACAGAAGAGAATATCTCATCGGGGCCAGTTGTCACTGTTTGAACACGTCGATTTTCTAGAAAAACAATTTTTTATTCGTGGGATGGATGTAATACAATCCAAAAAAAATGTTTATTTGGTCTTGTGCCAAACAATACAAAGCTCATTGACGTATCCACAAAACAAATATTTAGATCTTTCCACCTTTTAATTTTTTTACGCATTCTTCTCAGTTTCACACAGTGGCATTTTCTAGATGTGTGTGTGTGTGTGTGTGTGTGTGTGTGTGTGTGTATGTGTGTCAGTTCTATAGTCTCACTAAATCCCTTTTCTGATTATTTTGCTTTTTTACTCTTTCTATACTTTTTCATCTCTCTCTTTTCCATCATCCGCTTCCTCAGTTTCACGACCTTTCACTTGCTGTTCTCTTTTTTCAAGCTTGTTCAACGCTTTTGTATTCTCTCTTTCACTTCTATTTGTGTACGCTGTTTTATTGAAAGAAAAGAATATATATATATATATATATATATATATATATATATTGTTTTCTCTGGCCTTTTTTTCTTCCTTTTTTTTAATGTCATTTTTCTTAATCTTTCCCTTTGAATATTCTGATATATATTTTTTCTCAGATTTTTCCGTCTAGAGGTTTTGGAAATATATGTTTATATGTCAACGTTAGGTACGAAATCTATTCAAAATATATGATATTTTTTAGATTCTGATTATCGCAGTGAATTCCTATCGAATGTCGGCCTTGCTTCAATTTAGGAAATAGACATTTTCTGCTTCAACTATTTCTTTCTTTTTCTCTAAATTCTGAGAACTTTCTTTTAACATTTACTCACCGAAGTTTCCAGTCGATACGGACGAACCCAATTCGATTTTATTTACTTTCTAACATATTTCATCGTGCTTTAACTTGTTAAAAAATATTTTAGTTTTTTTTTCTTTCTCAGTGGTCTTTAGATTTATTCATAAGATTAGACTATGATGGAAAAATATTCAAAAATCGGTTCAAAGTTTATGATGGAACCTTGATTAATTAGATGAATACTACTGACCAACACACTTGCCAGACAAAATTTTCAACCAAGGAAATAGCGAATAAGATCTTACAAAAGATAATATTTTTCAAATGTTCATTAAGGAATTTACTTTATTTACCAAATGACTCGTGTTTTACGTTTCTATGTAACCTATCTAGAACATTAGAGCCGTTAATATGTTATTGAAACATAATATTATAGTGATATAAGAAATACTTTCATGGTTAATAATACTGGTTTACAAAGAAATTGAGGCAAGCACAAAAATGTTGTATATTGACCTTCGAACCGGCCAAACATGCCATTCCAAAGTGATGCACCGGAAGGAAGTGACACATTCCGATGGCAGTTATAAGAAGAAATCGCGTAGGTGGGCTTGGCTGAAAAAATGGGACAAGGTAAAATCCCAGGGTACACTCATAGACTGATGCACCGGGAGAGAGTGACCTGTGAACTGCATGACAGTTATTTCCGCTTGATGACGATCAAACATGCCATTCCAAAGAGTGAATGGGCGATCGAACTATTATATAACTCGGTGAAGACAGTAAGTCAGTTAGTTGGAGATCAGAGAAGTCGGAGACAAGATGTGGTAGAGAAAGCCAACCCCTGGCAGAAGGAGTCAACGGGACCCCCAGACGAGTTGGAGATCAGAGAAGTTGGAGACAAGATGTGGTAGAGAAAGCCAGCACTCAGCAGAAAACTGAGCCCCCGGGCCTCCGTTTGAGCAGCACTGGAGAACAGGAAAGACACAACGCTGATGGCCATTAGAGTGGGGGTCAATATATTGCAGTTCTCTTCGGTCTCCAACTCCGTCTCACAAACACAACCCTTTCAAATAAAGACAGAGAGGTATATATTTTTCTAAGAACTGTGTCGCTCGTCTTTATTACTGCGTCAATATGTATTCAGCGAGTATATATGCATATTATTATATGAGTATACAACAAAAATACCTGTTTTTACCTAATTTGAGGGTGCTGAATTCGAATTTCAAATCCGTTTTTACTCATCACCTCTATTTTTTTAGATATGCATAGTGTGCATTTTGTGCATTTACAGTACATAAAGGCGTATATGAATTCAGGGTTAATTCTAATATTGTGAGACTTATGGCTTATTTAGTTATTATGCACTAAATGTAAGTGATAGCATTACATGATATATATATATATATATATATATAGTTATATAGCAAGACGGATTTTGACAGTTAAGGCAGCAGGTCTCAATTCACACTCTGGCAGTCATTGGAAGAGGTTGTCTCGCAGGTGGCACAGGAGGTTGGTGTCCGTCAACTATCGTGTTACACATCTTTTGGGTCACTAAATATTAGTATTACATTTTTAAATGCACATTTAGTTTTACTTGGTTATATTATCAGATTCTCCAATGGCTTCAAGCACGTCAAAATGTCGAGGATGCCTTAACAAGGCCAATTCTTTCTGCTACGTGTGTTGGGACTTCACAACAGTTAAACAGCGTCGAACCATCACTTCCCTCATCAGAACCACCTACTTTCACTATTTTGACTTGGTCTCCACACATCTGTTGTAAACCCTGCTACAATGGACTAACTGTATGGTTTAATGGCAAGAAAGCGGCATTCAACTTTGCAGTCCTGATGGTTTGGAGAGAGCCGCAAAACCACGCAGATGATTGTTATTTTTGTTTAACTGATATAACTGGTTTCAATGCATCTTCTAGGAAAAAGATCAAATATTCCAACCTTCGATCTGCTATGAGACCCGTTCCCCATTCAGATGATCTTCCTGTACCCACACCTCCAGTAAATAAGGATCTTCTTTCTTCATCAGATGAAGAAATGCCTTCAAGGGAGGATTCTGCCGAGTCAATATCTTTGGAAGAGATTGAGTCTACATATTTAGGAACAAGTGGCAATGAGCCACACTGGATGATGCGAGAAGACCAGAATGATCTTGCTCGTGATTTGTATCTGTCAAAACAGCAGTCAGAGCTCTTGGCTTCTCGGCTTAAACAGTGGAACCTAGTCGAGGAAGATGTAAGGATCACCAGTTTCAGGAATCGGAAAAAATAAGGTCATTGCAAGCGGGCTTCACAAAGTACGGTTGTTTTCTCTGTCTCTGGGATAGTCGAGCTGTATCCCAGCATTACAAGCAGAAAGACTAGGGGTCTAGAAGCACTTTTGTTCCTGGCGAACACAGTCTCAAGGAAAATCCTCTGGTGGACATGAATAAGGTGCTTCTTCCTCCTCTTCTTTAAGCTTGGTTTGATGAAGAATTTCCTAAAGGTGTTGCACAAAAATGGTGCTGCCTTCCAACACCTGTCTACTGTGTTCCCAGGTCTTAGTGCTGCAAAGCACAAAGAGGGCATCTTTGTCGGACCTCAGATCCGAGAAGTGATGAAGGATACTCATTTTGAGGAGCTTCTTAACTTAAAGGAACTGAGAGCATGGGAAGCATTCAAGTCAGTCTGTAGTAGCTTCCTTGGTCACACACGCGTACCAGATTATCAAGCCTGTATTGAGACGTTGCTAAAGTCTTACGGGTATATGGAGTGCCGAATGTCACTCAAGATTCATTTTCTCCATTCCCATCGCAACGTCTTCTCGCCAAACCTTGGAGCAGTGAGTCATGAGCATGGAGAAAGATTCCACCAAGACATTACGATGATGGAGAGCAAGTATCAAGGTAAATGGAACCCCAGCATGATGGGAGACTTCTGGATGCTCTTGTGTGACATCCCGGAGGCAAAATACACCAGATCTTCTAAGAAAACACACTTTTGACTGTCTGTGGTACTATGATTTGTACAATTGTGTCATCCAAGTATATTGATTCAATCAGTGTTCTTTATCTATCCTGTTTTATCTGTTATAAGCTACTACAACTCTTGAAATATGCACATATATTCTCTTTATATACTAAGATGAGACTATTTAAAAGCCAGGAAACTTGAGGTGATAGAGCAAAACTATTGATAAATTTGAATTCAGCACACCCAAATTAACAAAAAAAAAAAAACACCTATCCCCATTCTTGCCTCAGACCAGAAATTTATTTTTGTAAACCAGTGTAATTTTATCTGATCTTACATTAACAAAATAGTTTAACAAAAACTAAAAGTAAGATAAGTTCGCACCTGTATTCGAGGGCAGCCTAAACGCTCCCTTTTCATAGCTACTACACCGAGATGTAAGGGAGGGCGCTACTCCTTTTCCTGGATTGCTCCACATTACCCTCGATACCTACCTTATAATGCTGAGTGTTAAACAAGGAGGTTGCAAGTACCATCTTTTAAGTCTTTAGTATGACTCGACCTGGGATTGAACCCCGGTTCCTCGGATCATTGGCGAATACTCTACCCATAAGGCCAATGAGCCGGTTACTGATTCTTTATAAACCGTAATTGTCAATATTGAATTAATTTACAAAATATAAATGAGAAAAGGCCTAATGATAACCGAAGATTGGATGGTTGGTTGGTTGGTTTATATTTACGTTCAATAATATTTCAACCTTCTGGGGTGATTTAATGCCAAAACCATTCTTTTAAAAAAACAGTATTGATACAATTTAACTCTTTGTTGGATGTTGGTATATACCTTTCTTGCGGTTATTAGTCCCAAAGTAAACGTTATAGCGCGATTGGAGTTCGAACGCGCTAACTTCGAGGCTTTTGTTAACACTTTAAGCCACTACACAACAACCCACTGAAGATCACCGAAGAGATCTATCAAAGATATTTATTTCCTATTGTAATAACGACTTTATCAAATGTATGTCTTATCTTAGCCTATATACGAGGATCATTAAATAAGTTTCCAGACTGTTTTCGTATAGGTACTTTTATTGATAGTACACCCGTGAAACTTCGAAGTAATCTCCTCCGGCTGCAATGCACTCGCTGTACCGTTCCAACAATTTCTGTAAGGCCCCATGGAAGTCCTCTTGTGTGAGCGTGTCACAGCCTCTTTCATCTCCTCGATTGTCTCATAACGACAGCCTCTGAGCTTAGGGAATAACGAAAGGTCACAGGGAGTAAGGTCTGGACTATAGGGACGGTGAGGAACTGTCTTGATGCCCATCTTGGTCAAATAGTCTGTGACAAGGATGGAGTTGTGGACTAGTGCATTATCCCAGTGGAAATGCCACTGACCTGATCTGAAGAGTGCTGACCTCTTCCGACGGAATATCTCCCTGAACTCCCTTAAAACCTCAACATAGTAACCCTAACCCTAACCCTTTGGCCAATCAGTCTGAAGCATTCCACACGTTTCTGTGGCATTTTTTCCAAGTTTAAAACCGAATTTTATTGCACATCGCTCTTCTAAAGTGTCCTCAAGTCCAGACTGTATTTTTAAAATTCACCGGCTGTGACAATCAGGCTTTAGTAGGGTGTATTCCAATTCCTGCTGTAGCTGTTCATTTGAACCTGAAATCATAAAAATTGGTCTGTCATTTCATAAGATGAATAGCAATAACATACTGAATTTTTAAGAGTCTACGATAATTTTAAATGCCCGTACAAAAAAGTCTGCAAACTTATTGAATGCACCCCGTATATCAGATATGCCACAGGGAATTAATTCTTTTCAGTAAAGTAAAAACTGAATAAAAATTACATCGTTAACATTCAGTAACTTGGCTGATTAAAAATTGTGATTTGTTTGAAGGTCGTCAAATAAAAAGACTTGAGCTTCATTTCAAATGTTTCATTTATAAAAAGTGGAGAGAAAATGCTTTTACATTCGACGAAGAAAATGATAAGACAGATATATTTCTATATTTCTTTTATACTGTTTAATTTTTTTTTATTGTTTTCTACAAGTTTCGACTCCAGGTCATCTTTAGGAGAAATCATTCTTGTAAAAGAAAGTTTGTTTTTTATTCATAGAAACTGTTTTATTTTATTTTATTCTATTTTATCTTTTATTTCTTTGAAGATTAGTATGCTAATAAAAAAGGTGATGTAAAAGATACTGATGGCGTAGCGAGCCATATGTTGAATGAAAAATATTTTTCATTCAAATACCTTGTAACGTATGTATAATGACAAGAAACAAAACAATGCATGCTCAAGTATATATATATATATATATATATATATATATATATATATATATATATATATATATATATTGTTCGGAATAAGTTAATGTCCTTTGTAGAGGTTGTTGAGCTTTTCTTTTTTGAAGAGTAAGATTGGGTTCGTAATCATTTCTTTTTAATGATTACAGAAAGTCTGTTATCTACTTCATGGAGTTATGTAGGTGTAATGGAGCTTTCGAGTTTGTCTCGTATATTTTGTGATTCAAGATTTAGTGTATTTATGTTATTCTTACAGAGTGTAATTTGTCTCTTCACAAGATCACGTCTGTATTCCAATGTGCTGTTATATCTATGAGCTGCAGGATCATGGAGTTTGATATATATATATATATATATATATATATATATATATATATATATATATATAGAGAGAGAGAGAGAGAGAGAGAGAGAGAGAATTAACTTAAATCGTGAGTCGAAAATCTTCTACTAAAGTTTCACCTTAACGGATCATCAGGAAGCCTACATCCGATATTTATTTTATACTGTTTAATTTTTTTTATTGTTTTCTACAAGTTTCGACTTCAGGTCATCTTTAAGAGAAATCATTCTTGCAAAAGAAAGTTTGTTTTTTATTCATAGAAACTGTTTTATTTTATTTTATTCTATTTTAGTCGGATGTAGGCTTCCTGATGATCCGTTAAGGTGAAACTTTAGTAGAATATTTTCGACTCGCGATTTAAGTTAATTCTATAATCGGCTCCATTGAATTGTGTTGAGCACTTAATAATTATAGCATTGCAGCATTCGCGGAGGGTTTTTTGGTTTTCTTTTGACCACTGACTGCGTACCCATTGATTTTTTTCAAGGAGTCGTACGAGGTTGGCCTTTTCTTTCTTTTTTACCCAAAAAACTTTTTTTCTTTTTCCTCTGGGCGGTGATTCGAGGTACTTTTATCTCTTGTTCCTGACCAGGGTTTTTTTTGTTTTTTCCGATACCGTGAATACTGGTAGATATTAAATTAGTATATATATATATATATATATATATGCAAGAAACAAAACAATGCATGATCAAGTGTGTGTGTGTGTATGTGTGTGTGTGTGTGTGAAGAAAAGATCTGAAACTATATGTATTGACGAACCCTTCCACACGAGTAGAATGCAACACAAGATCAATTCTAAACGGAGTTTAACAGGTTTAAATTCAGAGTTTTCCTTCTAGACCAGTTGTCATAATAAGATTGAAGAGCTCAGTTTGCCCCACAATTTACCGACAGCAAGAGGGAGAATAAATGGATTCAAACATTTCCCATTATACCACGAACGCCTCCATAACAAGATAATGTATGTACAAGCACGTATGCGTGTGTAAGCACACACATTCACTCACTCACACACACACATACAAATATATGAATATGTATATGAAAGAAAACATACACACAAACACACGGACACACACATACACACACACACACACACACACACACACATATATATATATATATATATGTATATATATGACTTGAATTCAATTACTGGATATAAATAAATATATATGACTTGAGTTCAAATCTTGGACGAGTCTGTTACTCTTTATGAATATACTCTTGCGATAGGTATTTTCCCTGTAACTACGGAGAAATAGTTGGATAGACTTGACACTTTAACCATAATATGGCAACCGGAAGAAGAACAACTCTGAATTCAAACCTGTTAAATTTCGCTTAAAATTGATTTCGTGTCACATTCTGCTTGTGTGAAGGGGTTGGTAAATATAAACAATGTCTCAATCATTGTATTCACTAAAACCAACTCACACACACACAGATGAGCATGCATTGTTTTGTTTGTCTTTTCATTTTACCTTTATACACACACTCACATAATCACACACACACTTACACACACACACACACACACTTACACACACACAATCACACACACACACACACACACACACTTGATCATATATTTTTTTGTTCTTTTTTTCTTTAAATATATATATATATATATATATATATATATATATATATAATCCGTGGAGAAAATCCAAGTGGTAGGAGTAACCAATATGAGTGCTCAATGTCAACAGCAATCGACGTATAATTAATTTGGGGTTAAAAATACATCAAAACTCAACGTGCAGAGTCAAAAATTCTTTATACATAGAATAAAAAGAAAATATTTACTTCTTTGGTGTCATTATAGATTTATTTCTGGTCGTGGTGACTATTATCAGATATTACTAGAAAAACTATTTGGGTGTAAAAATACAGTTAAGCATGCATTGTTTTGTTTCTTGTTTTATATTTGTATATGTTTATACACACAAACTCACATGCACACACATACATACGCACGCACACTTGATCATACATTGTTTTGTTTCTTGTCTTTATATATATGTATATATATATATATATACTTGAGCATGCATTTTTTGTTTGTTTGTTTCTTCATATATATATATATATATATATATATATATATATATATATATATATATATATATATATATATATATATACGCACACATACATATACTTAAACAGAGAAAAGTTATTTGAATAAGAAAATATTTTTCATTAAACAAATTGCTTTTTTACTTATAGCATATCAACGGTTTCAAAAAAAATAAAGAATAAAATAAAATGAAATTAAATGGTTTCTATATAAAAAAAAAAACACTTTTTTTACAAGAATTTTGTAAAAATTGACCTTGTCTCCCATCCTGCATGTGTAGAAAGATTGGATATATATATATGTATGTGTGTGTGTGTGTTTGTGTGTATTGCATTGTGACACGAATATTGAATATTTATCATTCCTTTTTCGTCTATTCTACGCCCACTCTTCTAATGTTTGTAGTTTTTAAATGAAATACATAAACTTATAGTAATTATACTGTCATGAAGAGGTGTCAAATAGTTTCTTGTTTAAGCATTATACTTATCTACTCACCGGTATTTGAATACTTTTATGATTTAAGAAAAAACTTTTTTACTAACAGTTAATTTCACTCTCTGCTTCCCTCTCTCTCTCTCTCTCTCTCTCTGTCTCTCACTATATATATATATATATATGCATACATATATATATATAAACGTGTGTGTGTGTGTGTGTGTGTGTGTGTATTTTGTCCATAAAGAGTAGCAGTTAAGTGTTGGCAAGAATGAAAATGGAAAAAAAAAGAACACTGGAAGAAAATAACCCAAAAAAGGATAAAAAATTTAGGACAGAAGATAAGAAAAAGCACAAAAATAGGGAAAGCGTACAGATATTTATACATTCAGAAACCAGGGTATACGTTAAAGACATGTTGCATAAATAACATAGGCTCTCCGGTTAAAAGATTCTTTAATAATTATTATCTCAGGAGAAAACTCAGATTTTGAATTACTTTTCCTGTTCGATATCTTAAAATCCCAGTTTGGAGAGAATAACATTTTACATCGGATGGAACAATCAACTAAGGTTTATCAGTTTTATTTTTATGCATAGAAATTCATTAGAGAGAACAATTCGGTAATTTTTTTTTTTTCCATTGGTGGCAGTTATTTTGAATATTTATTTAATAGTGGAACTTTCAGTAAGATTAAGATAGGATTGTTTTATGTCACACCACAAATAATGACAGCTAACTCTCTTTAAATCCTTGGATATTTTCCAAGGTTAGTATAGTATAAAACAAGACCAAATAGAATTTATACATGAACGATTTCATGTGAAATTTAGTATAAAACATAAAAGACATGACTTCTTTATTTAATGGCATACGAATTTTTGTGGGTTATTTAATGACAAAGCCACCCATGGAGAAAGGCACTAGTTGTACTATTCAACCTATTGCTAGATAGATAAAGGGGTTCGTACTTTTCCTCATGGTATTAGTCTGAAAGTGAATGTAATAACTAGACTTGAGTTTGGACTCACTTAATACGCTATTGCAATCCAGCACTTAAACTGCTACGCCACGGGGATTCATGTTCAAAGGAATTTCCTCCCAACTATGGGTTAAATAGTATTACTGCTGTCCTTCTAAAAGAAGGATAGCTTTGGCTTTAAATAACCCATGAAGGTTAATACGCCACTGAAGAAAAATATAATCAAAGAAACATTAACTGAATTTGTCTTCATGTGAATAAACATAATGCGTAAATATGTAGCAATCAGCAAATAACATAACAGTATATATTTATATATAGTAGTAAGTAAAGTTGGCAACATTGGTCGGGGGTGACCAGAAGGCTCTTTTTCAATAGCTACTGGACTGAGGGGGCTACTCCTCTCTTTGGGTTGCTCCACTTTACTCTTGATACGTACGTTATATTGCTGAATGTTAAGCAAGGAGGTATCAAGTACCATTTTTAAAGTCATTGGTATGACGCAACCTAGGATTGAACCCAGGTCTCCCAGACCATTGCCAAATATATATATATATGATAGAAATACGAGGAAAGTTGTATGAATCAAACACTTTACTCAAATTCAGATGTGTGATATTTCGTTCGGCTTTATTTCATCTTGAAATTCTTCAGATAGTGACTGTTTTCTGAGTTTTTTAATTTAAAGGCATGTGAGAAGAAGTGATAAGAGGGTGGATGGGGTATAATTGTCGCTGGAAAGCTGGGAGGAATTTAAAATCAAATGTATCTGGTTTAATTAAATAATTTTTCTTTTGAAAGTGGAGATAAATTTTTGGGAGCTGATAAGAAATAAATAGGGAAGGGTTTGGGTGAAAGAGGTTTCGGTATATCTTGTTTCATGGAAAGATATTGACTATAATGTGATGTCTCAGAAAATTGTCTATATTGTGGTGTCTAGGTTGTAATTAGGGCGAGGAAGGGCAAAGAGATAAAGGGATAAGGAAAAGGAAAAGGAAAGGATTCTCAAAACTATGGTGGCATCGACTGAAAATGTTTTGTTTTTTTTTCTACCCCTTTTCTCTTTGGATTTTGTTTTCATTTAGTATGATGTTCGCCAGGTATCGTGAGATTTGGTTAAAACCTGGAGGTTTTTATATAGCTTGTTTTGGAAATGATCGCAGATTATAGTAGTGTATGGGTTTGATTAGGGTGGCTTGGGAAAAATTGAAATTGTGTTTGAGCTCTAACATGTGAGGGAAAAAAGGCGTTTCGATCGTCATTTGTTTTGATTGATCGTTTGTGTTCGTAAATAATTTTTTCTAGATTGCGTTGGGTTTCGCCAATGTAATGTTTGTTGCAATCTTTGCATGGGATGGAGTATATGGCCGCGTGAGAGGTGGTTTCTTTGTTTGTCCGTTTTATGTTTGTGAGGTTTCTTATGGTTTGTGATGTGGTTTGTGTGATTGATATTCCTAACTTGGTTAGTTTGTCGTAGAGTGCCATGTTAGGTCTATGGTTAATGGTTATAGTGGGGTTGGTTTTCTTTGGTTTATTTGATGAGTGTATCTTAATAGCTTTTTTCTCGCATTTGATATGAAAAATTTTGGGTATTTTAGGCTTTTGAGGGAATTTTCGATATATTCAAATTCTTCATTAAGGTATTGTGGGCTACGTATTCTGAGTCGTCTTTGGTAAAAGCCTATTATGAGGCCTGTTTTGATTTTGTTGTTGTGGTGGGAGTTAAATGTATGTAATCGTTTTTCTTTGTGGGTTTACTGTAGACTTTAAAAGTTAAACTGTTTTGAGATTTA
Organism: Sepioteuthis lessoniana; assembly: GCA_963585895.1. Lineage (NCBI taxonomy): Eukaryota > Metazoa > Mollusca > Cephalopoda > Myopsida > Loliginidae > Sepioteuthis > Sepioteuthis lessoniana. The sequence goes on along the minus strand of OY757910.1, from coordinate 76,142,666 downwards.
ATAACAAGGATATCCAGGAAGGTATTTGTGTTATTAGAATATTTTTCATGGGTGAAGTTGATGGAGGATTCAACCGTGTTTAGTTTTTCTGCGATCTCTTTAATTTTGATGTTTGTAGGTAGGAAAATTAGAATATCATCGCTATATCTGAAATATATGCTTGGTAGTCTGTATTTAAAAGGGCTGAATTAAAAAAATTCTAGAAATAGACAGTGGACTTCCCACGAGGGAGGCCATCATGTTTTTGTAGAATTTGTTGTTAAATTTGAAGTAGGTCTTGTTTGTTATGTGCTTGCAGATGTTGACTAGTGTATTTATGGGTTGTGATGAGTCGAAGTTATTTTTTCTTAAGTGAGAAGCAAAAGGTTGCGGCATTTTTTATGGCTATGTTTGCGTTGAGAGAATTTATCTGTAAACTGTTCATAGATTTGCTTTGTATATTTATGTGCTTGATTTTATTAAGTAATTCTCCGGAGACTTTGACGTGTTTGGGGCTGATTGTGCCGGGTTGGGTGGTAAATATTTTAGCTATGGCGCGAGCTATTTTATTGGAAGCACTACGGATGCTGGATATTAATGGGTCGTAGGGGTGGTCGTCTAGTTTGAGGATTTTTGGATGGCCATATAATGTTGGGATTGTTGGGTGGTGTTCGATAAGGGATGTCCAGGTTTTTTTAGTTCTTTATGAGATTTTGAAAAGTTTATCAAAGGAGGTAATGTTTTGTTTAATAGTAGTTAGGTGGGATATCTCATTGGTGTTCGTGTCTTCAGGAAGTGAATTAATTTTCTCGACGTACCTCTGTTTATGCATGATTATAAGACCATCACTCTTGTTGGCGGGAGAGATGATGATGTTTTGGTTTTGGGTTGGGTTGGACAATGCCTGGGGAGTGGAAATCACATTATAGTCAATATCTTTCCATGAAACAAGATATACCAAAATCCCTTTCACCCAAACCCTTTCGAACTTTTATCTCATCAGCTCCCTAAAATCTATCTCACCTTTCAAAAGAAAAAATCTTTAATGAAACCTGAAACATTTAACATTAAATCCCTCCAAGCTTTCTTGCTACAACTATACCCAATCCACCATCTTATCATTTCTCCTCTCATACTTTTAGATAGATAAACTCAGAAAACAGTCTCTGTCTGAAGAAGTTCAAGATGAAATAAAGCCGAACGAAATATCACTCATCAAAATTTGAGTAAAATTTTGATTTATCTAACTTTCCACATATTTCTACCATACAGTCAGATTCTCTACGTATCTATATTTTGAGAATATATATATATATATATATATATATATATATATGTGTGTGTGTGTGTGTGTGTGTGTGTGTGTGTGTGTGTGTGTGTGTGTGTGTGTATTCATATCAAATAATTCTGAAAGAAGTTATAGAAAATTAACAAAGATGATACTTTAATCATTAGGAATGTGAATTTTTTACAATTAGAATAATGGGTTAGAACAAAATTTAAACTGATTTTACAAAAAATCAGGCATTTTTTTTCGTACCTGTTGAATCTGCTGAATTTCATTCAACACACTCGCAGAAAATAATGCAATTTTTTAATATTCACTTAATATTCAGAAGAATTTTTCCATCGTTCTCATGATTTTGTCAGAATTTTATTAAAGTTGAAGTTTGCGAAAATTTACTGAGTTTGATACGAAATACCTGCACAAAGTGTCTGGATATATTGTTTATTTTGTAAGTTTAATGAAAGAAGTTCATTTTTGTCATTTTTTTTTTGTTTTGTTTCTGGTCAGTTAAAATAATTTTCTTTGTATTAAAGGGGATTTCGTGACGGTCAGGTGATATTGTAATATAAACATATTAGAAATGTATTAATTTTTCCGGGGTGAAACCAGTTAACAGTTCTTTATTTAGTTTCTAGTCTTAAAAAGTGAACACTCAGTACTTTTGCTCATACATGATCGCTTGTCAAAAATTGACTGTGGTTATAATGATCGCTTGCATCATTAGAGAGTTTCTTTTATAAATAAAGATTATTATGAATGAAATGAAGCTGCACACTCCAGGCGTGGACAAAGGCTAGAACGATCATCTGCCATAAAAGTAGCTATGATATTATCGTCATTACACAGTCCAAAGTGGACATGGAAAATTATCTGAATCATTTCGATGAGATTATTAGGCAAGTAAAAATCAGAATGAATATGTATAAAAGTCGGCGAAACGAAAATGGAGAAACGAAAGAGGGAGAATTCTTTCTAAATAAAGACTGATTTCATCATCGTCGTCGTCGTCATCATCATAAGAATAATAAGAAGAAGAACCTGTAAATTCCCCACCGCTGATACTTTTTCTCGCTCACTTCGAGATAATTTCCAGCGAAAGGTTTTATCAATAATTCTCGTGGTAAATATAAACTTTAACGTATACAGCTGGAATTTCGAGCAAGACGAGATGCTATTGAAAGAAAAAAAAGGTAACGTTATTCAACGAAAAGTGAAAATAAAGTTTACGATGCGAAAACACAAAAGCCGACTTATTTTTGCTGTTGCTTAATTCAGTCGACTTTCCTGCTAATTTGATGAAAATGATCGGCCCATATATCAATATTTAGAACAAGTTATGCTAGGAATGGTTGGACTCGATTTTAAAGTAACGCAGTGATAGTCTCAGGAGGCTCCCAAAAAATGAAGAGATGCAGCAATATAATTCGAAACTTAGAAGTGAAGTGGTGTCATCACAGCAATGTAATGACATGATTTAGTCGGTTAATTGTACACATGGACAGCTTCTACGAGAAAAAGTTTAGAAAATACAACGATTAGAAATTTGAATACGAAGGAAATGACTGTTAGGGGAATTGATTTCACACCATGATGTGTTTTTATAGCAACTTCAATGTCGAATATTCTTAGAAGGGAATAAGTTTAAAATTTCGAAAAGTCCTTAATATTACGCCTTATTCATTCTATAAATCATATTACAAGCCATAATTTTGAAATGAAACCAAAAAAATATAGGTATAGTCTTTTGGACGCTTAAAGTTTATGGTAATGGGTTCTTGGCCCAGAACCTAAACCTTATCAGAAAGTCATCAGCAAATGAAATATATATTACATATATTACGGCAACGACTATGTATTTACCAGACCCCTCAGCCACTGGTAGAATGTGACACAAGGTTAACTTTTAAACTGTAGTTTGATTTAAGAGTTTTCCTCCTACTAGATTGGTTACTTAATCAAGGCTAAAAAACCTTGTCTGATCTGCTATTTACTCATAACTCGAGTTTCCCAACGGCCGATTTTATTTCCAACGATGTTAAGTGTTACGCTAAGTACATAATATTTATGGTTGGTTGGTTGGTTGGTTGGTTAATTGGATTTTATGGCATATCAACCTTTGAAGGTTATTTAACGCCAAATCCATTTTTATACTGATAATCAATTCTATTTCAAACAATTCAGTTTAGCATGAGTACACGGTTTAATTGTTAAAACAATTTCTATTTCAAGCTATTCAGTTTAGTCAAACAGTTCTAATTCAGCTAATGCAGTTTAGTATAAGTACAGATTTTATTTACACACAGTTAAATATCAAAACAGTTATATATTAAACAAATCAGTTTAGTGTAAGTACAGTTTCAATGTCAAAAAAACAGTTCCATTTCAAATAATTCAGTTTAGCATAAGCATGCAGTTTAAATGTAAGTAAACTTTAATCGTCAAAAACATTTCTATTTCAAGCTATTCAGTTTAGTCAATTCAGTTTAGCATAAGTATGCCGTTAGTTCTATTTAACCCATAGATAGAGCGCTTACTGGTGCTACCACGCCGGGCCAGAGTGGACCTGGGAGCAATGGCAATAAAGGGGTGCTCCACATTCTCCAGAGCCCCAGCATCACTGGAACCTCACCATTAGATTGTTTAGTGTCATAGCAGAACACTCGTTGGTGGGTGTTTTACATCTCTGCTGAGATTTAGTCGGTGTATTCTACAGCCCCAGCCGACTGGGCAAATAATGTTTATAATCATGTAAAGAAACAGATAGTTAGTATGTGGAAAATCATGAAACGGCTTTCAATATACAATTAAAATATACATATGTCGGTTATAGAGATCTCAGTGTATTAAATGGAAACCTCTTAAGAAAAATACAGACTAGATTTTCAAAGATCTAATGCGCCTTTTTCCGATAAAACTTTGCCAAAATTATCAATCTGTGTACTATTGTAAGACAATTATGACTTGGAGTTGGCCAAAAACTTGAGCTGATGGTTTTTCATAGACTGCTTTATACTAAAATGTTACATTGACGAACTTAAAACAAACTATATTTTGTGTTTTATATCAAGATCAGTATGGTTTAGAAGAGTCCTGAGGGTTGAGTTGACTAGTACCCACTCAAGCATTTTTTTTATAATTGCTCGAAATGGTTGCAAAATAAACTACATCAGGCGTATTATATTTTGAATAGTATCGTGTGTGTATGTGCATGTGTATTTGTATTTGTATGTATTCGTGTGTGAGTGTCTCTTTGCGTATTTTTATGCGTATTACACACCTGCGATCCAATAAGTGTGTGTGTGGGGGTCTTTGCATGTTTTTATGTGTAATACGCACCTGCGATCCCTAAGTGTGTATGTGTGTCTTTGCGTGTTTTCATGAGTATTAAACACCTGCGGTTCAACAAGAGTCTGCATGTGTATTTGTGTCTTTGCGTGTGTCTTTGCGTACTTTTATTTGTATTACGCACCTGCAATCCAATAAATGTGTGTGTATCTTTGTGTTTTTTATGTGTATTGCGTACCTGCGGTTCAATAAGAGAGAGAGAGAAAGAGAGAGAGAGAGAGAGAGAGAGAGAGAGAGAGAGAGATTGTGTGTGTGTGTGTGTGTGTGTGTGTGTGTGTTAACACATTGGTGACGTTATAGCAACTTTTTCTCATGAGAATATTCTTGTCGCAGGTGACACAGTCGAAGGAAAAATAAGTTCAAATAGTTAAAGAGAAGATTTAAGTTAAAAGAAAATCCTGTTTAATATACTAATTAAGCAGCAAATTTTGAGCAAATAAGCAGGGATTTTTTGTTTCAAACTTTAAAAAACGACTGCAATTGGTGAGTTCCAATAAATGATTATAAATGCCACACGATAGCTGAAAAAGCATCATGCGTGTACATCTCTGTTTCTGTCTCTGTCTCTGTATCTCTCTCTCTCTCGATATATATATATATATATATATATGTGTGTGTGTGTGTGTGTGTGTGTATTCATATGTGTGCATTTTCTTTTTTGAATAATAACAAAACAATGAAAAGTAAAAGAAAACTGAAAAATTTATATTTAGATCAATGTAGAAAAAATTCTGAATATGAAAAATCAGAAAATATTCTTATTACTCCAGTACCACGAATGTTGATCCTTTTATTTTTCTGCCTATCAATCTTAATACGTAAAGATTATCTTATATATATATATATATATATATATATATATATATATATATATATATATATATATATATAGGAGGCTAAGGAATATACCGACTGCATCTCTGCAGAGAGGTAAGACTCACCCAATGAGTATCCTGCTTATGACACTAAAAAATCTGACGGAGAGGCTCCAGTAATACGAGAGCTTTGGAGAATGCAAAGTACCCCTTTATCATATTTACCAACCCCTCCGCTCGGGCTGGATATGACACAACGTCAATTTTTTAAACGGAGTTTAACAGGTTTGAATTCAGAATTTTCCTTCTCCTAAACTAGTTGCCTCGCCAAGGCTGAAGAAATCAGTCTGCCCTACTATTTACCCATAGCTGGAGGGAGAATAGTTGGATTCATACCTTTCCCAAGGGTATTAGTGCTATGTGAAATGCAATCAGTCTCGTCCAAGATTTGAACTCGTGTCGCCGTGTCCATTTCCTACGACGATAACTATTAAACCTCGGGCACCTCTAAAGTACCCCTATTATTGCCATAGCTCCCAGGTCCACTCTGGTCTGGAGTGGTAGAACCTGAAAGGGCCCTCTCTATGGGTCAAATAGAACAATTTGACATTTAAACTGAGTGCAAACAAATGACTTATACTTAATTGAATTGTCATAGATATAAGTGTTTGAACATTTACCTATGTATAAACAAACGACTAATATTTAATTTAATTGTTAGCGATTTATAGTGATACTTGGAATCATTTAACTTTGTTGTCATGCTAAATTGAGTTGTTGGAAAAATAACTGTTTGATCATTTAACTGTGTGTATCTACAAAATGTGTTTACAAATCATAAGTTTAATATATATGTAAAAACTGGATTTGGCATTGAATAGCCAACAATGGTAGATATACCATAAAACCAAACTAAACCAAATTAATATATAATGAATAAACCTGATATGATAGAAATACTTCCTAATTACTTTTAATTCTTTTTATTGCTTTCAACTAGTTTTGTCCCTCGGGCTTCGTCAGTAGAACAATTTGTATCAGGAAAAGTTCTGATACGCTGAAAACAAGCGACGAAAAATGAGCTTCAAGTGTAGCTTATCCATGCGTTAAATGAGAATTACTTTCTGGGTTTCAATCGTTTTGAACAAACAATTTTAAGATTTCTGCTTATCGTGACCACCTGACACTGAGGTCCACACGTTGGAGGCCTTTCGAGGCGTTGATGGATCATATTTCGTAACTCGACGCAGGAAGAATAAAAATTTTAAATAGAAAAGCAGCAGGGCTTGATGAAATACCCCCAGAAGTATGGAAGAGCAGGGAATTCGACGACGTACTGCTCCGACACTGTAATGTCGTATATAACCAAAACACAATAGACGGATGGACAAAGGGATATAGCTTCCCCTTCCATAAGAAGGGTGCCCTTGGAATAGCGAAGGATTACCGAAGTATAACCCTTACATCCATCACGACCAAGATCTACAATGCTCTACTACGCAACAACATAGAACCCAAAATTGAGAAGATACTTAGGAAGAACTAAAATGCCTTTCGGTGAAATCGATCCACGACATCACAAATTTTGACTATCCGTCGAATTCTAGAAGGTGTATGTGCAGAAAATCTAGAGGCTACAATATTATTCGTCGACTTCTTCAAGGCCTTTGACTCCATATACAGAAGAAAGATGGGGCAAATACTACTCGCCTACGGCCTACCCAAAGAAACCGTCGCAGCCATAATGATGCTATATTTAAACATGAAAATAAAAGTCTGTTCCCCGGATGAAGATACAGACTACTTCGACAGACTACTTCGACATTGTAGCAGGTGTGCAGAAAGGAGATACATTAGTCCTATACCTGTTTATCATCTGCCTAGACTACGTGCTTAGAATGTGTATTGATAAAATGAAAGATATCGGTTTCAAGCTGGCAAAGGAAAGAAGCAGAAGATACCCCGCACAAACAATTTCAGACGGGGACTACACCGATGACATTGCACTTCTGGAAAATAAACCCGCTCAGGCTGAAACCCTGCTACATTGTCTGGAACGAACAGCTGCTGGTATAGGCCTCCATGTCAACGAAGACAAGACGGATTATATGTGCTTTAATCAAAGAGGCAACATCTCCCCCTTTGAATTTTGCAGACAAGTTCACCTACCTAGGAATCAGTGTCTTATCAACCGAGAGACATCAACACGCGACTAGCAAAGACATGGACAGCTTCTGATAGACTATCGGTCATATGGAAGTCAGACCTGATCGATAGCATAAAACGCAGTTTTTTTCAAGCTGCGATCGTGTCGAAACTGCTATATGGATGCACCGCATGGAAGCTAACTAAACGTATGGAGAAAAAGCTTGACGGCAATTGCACAAGAATGCTGCAAGCAATATCAAACTGTTCTGGTGGCAGCACCCGATAAAGTAGCTGTGTGGGGCAACCTCCCACTCATCACAAAAACTATCAAAGTTAGACGAATCACACATACGGGACACTGCTGGAGAAGTAAGGACGAACTCGTAAGCGATATATTCCTGTGAACCCCTTCACATGGACGAGCAAATACAGGATGACTAGCTAAAACCTACATACAACAGCTCTGAGCCGATACAGGATGTATCCTTGAAGACCTACCAGGAACGATGAACGATAGAGACGGGTAGCGAGAAAGGGTCAGGGAGATCCATGACGATGATTTTAATCTATAATTTGAAGTTAACATTTATTTATTAATGTGGATGTTTATGTGTCAATCCCTTACTTCAATTTTTTTTTCTAAGTGGTGTTGTAAGGATGATTTTCTTTGATGTAAAAGCCATTTGAAGTCAGAGTTTGGAGATGTTTCGTGTGTTTACATTATCGTTGTGTTAGATAATAGATTGGCCGAGTTTTTTTATTTAGTACGAAGTGTAGATTATTAAAAATAATCAACTCAAGGAATTAGCGTTGTATCTAGCAAAGTTTGATTTACCTGTGCTCTTCTCTAGAGTGATTTGAGAACTTGTCTTTCAGTGGAGGATTTTAGTCATGCAACTACGTATTCTGGAAGCAAGAAGTTAGATTTTAATTTTCTAATAAGTTAGCCCGAAGAAGATGAACCTCACAGAGCAGCAAAAATTGTGTGGTCTTTTTTTTTCCAAAGCGGTTTAAAAGGTAACTCCTGATTAATACGGCTGGTAATGTAAAAAATGTCAATAGTTGAATAAAGAAATATGTGCACATAAAATAGGTCTCCATGTTTATTCGTCCAAGTGGAGAGAGTAAGAAGCTAGAGCAGCGAAGAGAATAGAAAAAACATGAAGGTAAGATGGCTATCCAACAATAATAGCATTATTAAATGCATTTTTTGGTGTGATTTTTCCAATTCTTTTAGGATGTAAAATTTACATGTTTATTAAATTCGTCGTCTTTTGAGAGAAAATATTGGTCTAAGGAGAATTCTTGAAAAATAACTTTTAGTTTGGAGTTTAATTCCTAAATATTTTAGTGATTCTGGGTCGGTACAGTATTTTTTCAAGGTGGGTTTGATTCAGTATCTCTCTTGTTCTTAGTTTTAGTGTATCATATCTTGGGTTACTGATCGCGTTGTTTGTCGGGTTTTCACTAAAATTAGGATAGATTTTAAAATTATCGTTTTAGTTTATTTCTTAATTATATCTGCTCGTTATTATGTGTTTGGTTTGGTTATTTAATGCCATATCCATTTTTGTACATGTAAATAGTTATATTTCAAGCAATTCAGTTTAGTATAAGTATAGTCTATTGTTTACACTCAGTTAAATGTCAAAACAGTTCTATTTCAAACAATTCGGTTTAGCATTCAAAAACAGTTTCATTTCAAGCAATTCAGTTCAGAATAAGTACGCAATTTAGTTCTGTTTGACCCATAGATAGGACCCTATCAGATGCTACTACTCCGGGCCAAAGTGGACCTTGGAGCGATGACAGTGAAGATGTACTCCCCCATTCCCCAAAGCTCCAGCATTACTGGAACCTCACTATCAGTTTATTCAGTGTAATATCCAGGACACTCTTTGGATGGGACTTACCAATCTGCAGAGAAGCAGTCGATGTATTCTAGTATCACAAATTGTGAATAAAGTTTTAATATCTTTGATTTTTTTGGAAGTCTGTCGTGTCACGTATATAGGATTTTATTTCTTCAGAGAATAGTGTTATATGTTGGCCTATTTAGAGAGTTCGGTTGTGTGACAGTTAATTGAAGATTATATTGGTCATCTTTTTATGCATACTTACAGATATAAGTAAAGTTAGCGACCTTAGTCGAGGGTGACCCGAAGACTCCCTTTTCAATAACTACTACACCAAGGTGTAAGGAAGGGCACCAAAACATTCCCTGGATTACTTCACTTTACCCTTGATCCGTATCTTATAGTGCTGAGTGAATAGTATTTCAGATATTTCTTTTACAATTTAATGATGTTCTGATAATCTTCCAAGAGATTAGTTAGAAGTTCTTTTTATAATCCAATGTTATTCAAATGATTGTTGGCTTCACTGAGATATTCATTGATGCCCCAGCTTACTCCTACTTTACCTTTATCAACATTTGTTATGAACATATCTTCAGTAAAACTTTCGTGATACTCTTATATCATTCGAGTTTGAAGTTGTCTTTGTTAGTTTTTCATGAAGTAAGTGTAGTTTTTATTGCATTTTTTATGTCTTCTTTTATTGTAATTTTGAATGCTATGTGAATCAAAAATGGTCGGGTCGTAATAGAAAAATGTAATACCGGCTGTCAGTCTCACTTTTTGAAAAATGATTTCCCATCATTTTCCAGTGAGTTCTGGTTAAAATATAGTGGATGAGGATATAAATCAAGACCTTTGTTCAGTAGTTTACTAAGTCTTTTGCTTAGATATGGCACAAGGCCGAGTGAATGGGGCACCTAATGTGACACGAACACACTTGTGAAGGTTTGCTTGTCTAGCTTGCTAACTATTACACCACCTGATGTACCCAGTTTAAATATATTTATAGGAAATATGCATTTGACTACATTAATTGTTTAGTTTGGTTAGGTTGTTTAATGGCATATCCACCTTTATCAGTTATTTAATGCCAATGCCACCCTTCTAGAAAAACAGTAGCAGTACTATTTAACCCATAGCTGGGAGGATAAAGAGATTCATACCTTTCCTAAGGGTATTTGCCCAAAAGTGAACGTAACAGCGCAACTGGAGTTCGAACTCGCTTACTACGATTCCACAGTCCATCGCTTTAACCAATACACCACAAGGACAACCTCCACTACGCTAATTATTCACTCACATAAATTAACTTTCTTTATTGATGATTATCCAGTTTTCTGTTGGTATTTGCATCTAAGCTGATTTGGTTTGTAGGACCAGTTCTTTTATTGTAAGTGTGAGAATGTCTGCATATGTGTCAGTGTGTGTGTGTGTGTGTGTGTGTGTGTGTGTGTGTGTGTGTGTGTGTTTTGCTGGTGTCTCCCTTGGTGCTGTTTCTTCCTTCATCGGACTTCGTTGAATTCTTTTTGGTTAAGGTTATTTATGTTCGTTTCGTGGGATTATTCTTTCCCTTTTCTTCTTTTTCTTATTTTGATTCCGGACTGAGATCCAAACAGAATTGTCTATGTTTTACTGTTTTTATATGACCGAGCTATATACTTTTCTTTTTTGCTTTTTTTTTTTTTTTGTCTTATGTTCAGTAATTTCTGTTCGGATTTTGTTGTTTTCGACTGTATTTATTTGTGTTTTATTCTGTTTTCCAGAACCTTGGCTTCCAATTTTGTCTCTGAAACGTTTTTCTTGTAGACATTTACAGTGTTCTTCATGAGATCAAGAGAGAATTGTTCTAGCTTCTTGTTCCAGGTCGATAGAAAATATTCATCGTGGTTACCGATTGAAGGTTCAAGTTCTTTGTTGAAATTGGTTTTAGATCAGTTTTCCCTTACACATGTTACTAGATACTATAGATGTGACTCATGCTTTGTATTCTTATCTGCTTTCTTTAAAGTCTCGTTCCGTTTCTTCATATTGTGGGTCTGTTGTAGTTTGGCTGTTTGAAGTAGATATGTCACATGTTGTTTCCTATATATATATATATATATATATATGGAAGTAAATCCGACATTATGAAGAAAATAGAAAAGCAAAGTCATCCATATCTGATGAATTTATTATGATGGAAATAATAAAACATCCATCATTGTTGAAGCAACATTTTTTCTATCTTAAAGTCCTTATGAAGGTTTATTAAAACATGTTAACGTTGACTTTCCATCATTATAGATTTATCACTTTTTAATTACTTTGTTTTTCTATTTTCTTTTAATTATATATATATATATATATATATATATATATAAATATATATATATATATATATATATATATATATATATATATATATATATATATATATATAAAGAATTAATAAAAGTCCATTAACAATTTTAGATTTCGAATCAGCTTTTCAAATAGGGATGAGAAAAACCTTTTGGTGAACAATGAAAGTAATTGAAATCAGTCCAACAATTATTGATAAAATTAAATGCACAAAAGGTAAAACCAAGACTACAATTCAATAGTTCAGTGAGAACGTGAGAATTTGACAGTGGCATATTTTCAATACATTTTTAGTTATGAAATAGCTCGTCAGCGTGCAAAGATACCTTAACCAAAAATAAAGCCTTTGAACTAACATATGTTCCGTCGATAACATAATTCTAATCTCTGCTATATTCGAGGAGATGAAACTGTCCACCAGTGAACTGAAAAAGTCATGCTCAAAAAGAAAATAAATGTTCAAACGCACAAGATAGTCGCTGGTGATAACGATAGGATCTCTTTGAATGATACAATAGTAAAAAAAAAACCAACAAGCAATGTTACCAAGAAAGCTCATCTGATGTACGAAGTGTATCTAAAGCTTCATCTTTCGGTAGATTAAAAAAATACTACTGAAGAGATCTTCCAAAAGTAATGTTCGTCTTGACAAATTACTAATACTTCTTGCTGTCATATTCTCTGAAGAAATTTTCAGTTTGAAGGAGGAATATCAAAGAAAACTCGGTGTATTTAAGAACGATTGTCGCAGGATTATAAAGGGACTTCCTTGCAAGAATCACACCAAAATGGATGATATGAGAAGTGACCTTGGAATGACAAATAAAATCACTGACATTATCAAGATAAAAAGATTTAAATGGTTCAGTCACGGAATACACAAAAACAATAACTGCTACTTCAAACATTCATACAAAAGCAATCAATATCAAATTCAGTGAACGACCAACAAAGCAACAGAGTGACCTAATAAACATGGACAAAAATCTACCTCTGCTAATAGTGGAATAGATCGGACAAAATGGGAGCCGCGTGTGGAAAAATATGTGCGAAGAATCCTGCGGATTTATGCAGATAATAATAATAATAATAATACCTTGACTTTGCTAGAGAATTGAAAAAGCTGTGGAACATGAAAGTGACAATTGTACCAATTGTGATTGGTGGTTTTGGCACAGTAACTAAAGGATTATTAAAAAGCCTGGAGGACTTGGAGGTTGGCGGACGGGTTGAGACTATCCAAATGACATCATTACTGAGAACGGCCAGAATACTGAGAAGAGCCCTGGAGACTTGAGGAGACTTGCTGTCACTAAAACTCCAGTGAAAAACCATCAGCTAATACTGATGTGAAAAAGTCTAAAAGAGTAAAATAAAAATAGCCGAACAGTGAAATTTGCTGTTCAGCCTGACCAAAGGGTAAAACTGTAGGAAAGCAAATAGAGAAATAAGTACCAAGACCTTGCTAGAGAACGAAAAAAATTTGGAATATGTAAGTTACGGTGATACCAATTGTAATAGGTGCGCTTGGTACAGTCACCAAGAGATTAGTACAGGGACTGGAGGGCTTGAAGATAAGAGGACGAGTGGAGGCCATTCTAGCTACAGAACTATTGACATCAGCCACAATAATGGAGACTTGAGGGGACTTGCTGTCATTCAAACTCCAGTGGAAAACCATCAGCTAACGTTTGTGTAAAATCCTCTAACATGAGTAAAATAATAAAATGGTATATGCAAAAACCAGAATCCGTCTTAGAAATTGAGACACGTGACATTTTCCGGGATTTGGGGGATACAAATAGATCCAAAAATACCGACCAGAAGACCAGATCTTGTGCTAATTTACAAAAAGAAAAACAACCAACCAAACAAACAAACAAACAAACAAACAAAAACCAAGAGAACTTTTCGTCCAGTCCCTCTTCTCAGTATTCTGGCTGCTCTCTATAATGTAGTAGTTTGGATGGTCTCCACTCGTCCGCCAACTTCCAAGTCCTCCAGTCCCTTTAGTAATCCTTTATTTACTCTTCCAAACGCACCAATTACAATTGGTATAATTGACACCTGCATGTTCCATAGTTTTTTTTCAATTCCCTAGCAAGGTCGAGGTACTTATTCTTTTCACATTCTTTCAGTTTTATTCTGTGGTCAGCCAGGATTATTATTATTATTATTATTATTATTAGAGGATAATTAAATTATGTAATGACAGACTATTTCCCAATGAAAATGGCATATTTCCTTTCGTCATTTACTGTTGATTTCTTTGAAACTTATAGGATTGAAACTAACTATTGAAAGTTGATAAAAGATAATGAAAGATAATCCATCCCCTCCGGCCCGTTTATTCCCCTGTGTGGTAGCGTCCAGGATTAATGCATTAGTCAGAAAAGGATAGTCTTGAAGCCATATCTCTATTTCAACTTACTATAAATCACTTGGAAACGGTGGTGAACAGGAGATCGCTGAATAGCAATATTGATATCTTTCTTCCGGATGGCTCGGACCGTCAGTGATGGGAGCACTGGTTTTGATTGATAAGGAACCACAACCCTCTCGGGTGGATATGGGCAGAAATATAAAGCCAATAAGGTTACCTGACTGAAGGCGGATGTGTTTAGTTGAGTAATGTATAGCCCACGGTGTTGTTGAGGTCGAAGGGATCACATCTGTAGTGCTCACAAGTCAGCAATATACAAGAGAACGTGAGGCAGTTAACATTAACATCCTAATTCTTTTCTCGCCTCTTTTGTCTTCTTGAATGTCACGTATTCAGCTTTGTTCAATCGATGTTTGGGATTTCAAATAACAAGTGGATACCAGGAAGAGAGTAAATGCGCAGCAAGGCCAAAAAATAAAGGACGTATTAAATACGTTGAAGGCAGGTTATATTTCAAAGAATCCAAAATTTCTGTATATGTGAACCACAAAAAGTTTGTTAAAACGGCAAAGATAATAGAACCAAATTGATTGATTTTCTTCCTTTTATTTATTCATTTGTTGTTTTATGGCTTGTTTTTTTTGTTTTGTTTATTTATTTCTTTTTTTGTTGTGTTGTTTTTTGTTTTTTCAGAAATTTTATCTATTCGTTTGATTTAAAGTTCTGTATTTCCTAAAACAAAATTTTAATCATTAATGATTTTTAAGTAAAACATAACTTATAATTTCAAATTTTACACCAATAACTCAATTTCGTAAATTCCTAGTATCAATTGATACCGTCTCTTCATGCACTACAATTTTCATGGTAATGAGCTCCAAAATTAACAAAAAATTCAGCTCCAAAAATCGGCTCCAAAATTAACAATAACTAGCTCTTTTACGTTAGATAAATTGATAACGTGATTTTCATTAATACAGTCGAAGAAACTAAACTGAACAACTGCAAACCAACTTGAATCTGATATACAACACTATCAAATTTGACAATGAGAAATCAAAAAAATCAATTGCATTCTTCGATACATTAATGTACACTGATAAGGACAGACAACTACAAACAACTCTACCTAAAACAGCTTGAATACGTTACATGATTCTATCAATTTTGACAATGAGCAATCAACGCCATCAATCAATCGGATCTTCAGATATTTTGATATGAAATAAATTTGGCAATTTTGGGATATTTTTGTTTCAGCTTAGTAAATAAATTTTTTAAAAGATGCGATTTATCTGGCGATAACAGTGTAAAAACTTATGACTTTCATATATGTAGGTTTTCTGCAAAGTTGAAAGAATTTCCAGTCAAAGCTTGAAAACTGAAATATTTGTTGCCATTTACTGAGGTTTTTTTAGTTTAGGACAAGCAGAGAAGTATGGGTCACCTAGTGATAATCGAACTCTAAAAAAAGTCCGCTGATCTAATTCGTTTAGTTCTAGATCATGCGAGGTATCGTTACTTACATATTTGTTGTAAGTTTTGCTTAGTTTGAAAAACATCGATAAGGTTGTTTACAGTACCAGTTGTTTCTAGTCGGAAACCTATTTAAGTACAGAGCAGGTTCAGATCTGCTTAACTTCACTGATCCAAAGGGAACTGATGATTTCAAGGTGACTTCCTCCTTAGTCTTGACATCTGATATTAATTAATAAACCAACTAACATTCTCCTTAAACAATATTGTTTCTAATTTTAATAACAAACATTCTGATGAAACAATTTTTATATTAATCAATACATTATTGAATTAATTTTGTTTTGAACATAGTCTTGGGCCTTCATTACTTATAAGTAGAGTAATTATTTTTGATTATTCATTTCTACTTTAAAGTATTAGCAATGACAATTTAAACTTATGGCTTAGGGAAGTTAATATTTTCTACAACAGAGGTTAATAGTGGGCTGTCAATAAAACCTACAGTTTTCTCTTTCATTCTTAACTAAAACCAATCTTTATACTTGGGACTTGTGATTCTGCTGAATGGTGATGTTCAAGTAGAGAATAATAAAGGTAAGAAGAATAAAAAATAGTTAAATTATTCCAAACACTACCACATGAAGCATCTTTGTGAGGAAGATGGAAATGTGTTTAAAAAAAACGTCGAATATAAAAACAAAAGACGGCAAAAGTACGGAATAGAAGATATGCATCTGGTAATCTGAAAACATCGAATTAAGTTTTTGCTTAAAATAACCTGACGGATCACTTTTATTTGTTGCCTCACAAATTCGCATTTGGAATGATTTCGTCATCCACTGGCCTTTGCTTTAGCAGAAAAAGGCCACGCATATGCACTCAATTTACATTTAATTATGTACAGCAGATGCATATGACGCCAACAATGGCGCCATGAATCCTTTCCTTCTATATATTTTATACCTATTCCCATATTAAAGGCTGAATAGCTACCAAATTATCATACCATGTCGACACGAATAACAATAAATAATATGCTATTATTTTTCTTTTTTGTTTTATTTTGTTTTGTTTTGTTTTCTTTTCTTTCTTTTTTTTCTTCTTTGTTTTGATTTGAAAGACAGAATTTAAATTAGACTTTTCTGTGTTTCTGTTAGTGTCTTTATTGTTGAATCAACATATTCATTGGAAATGAAATTTTATCAATCCAGATATTTCAGGAGTTGAAAAATGGATTTTAAGCTGAGATTCGACATCTTATTCAGTTCCTTCTAAATCAATTTTCGTTTGAACTGAAACATTTGGTTCATTTTTGATTTGGAGGTTTTTCCATTACAAAAAAAAAAAAAAATTAAGAATGCAATCTGTAGAAGAATTAACAGAATTCAACTGATGAATCAAGTAAATTGCCTGTTCAATGGAATCAATTTCCGTCAACAGAAATTTAAAAAATCTTTTTGGAAAATGGAGAAGGGAAAAGATATTCATTTAACCGTCCATTCTTGAATAATTTTACATTCATGCAAATTCTTTTATCAACATGACAAATGTTATCAAACACCCTTTCCATCCTGAATTATATTTTTTAATGTTCTATCTATCTATCTATCTATCTATCTATCCGTCTGTCGATGAACTCCACCAAATTTTTGGAAGAATTCATTTCTTGGCAAAGATCAAATTTGGGCTCTGACTCCTCAGCGTACACGCAATCATTTATTATTGTCTTCTCTCTCCGCTCCCTCACACAAGTCAGTCCTGTCCATGGCTTTGATTTATTCAGAATCACTGTAAATGCATAAGAGATGGCTAAGCCATACATGCTGCTCCCCCCTAAATAGTGTGCAGATTTCAAAGTCTAACATTCTATATAATACACTATATAAATGGACTTCTTTTACAGTAAAATCAGCCTTTCTCTGTCTCTGTATGTCTATCTATTTTACACACAAGTACACACGTACACGCATATATATTTTTTATGCGTGTGTGGGTTAAGTGTGTTCATGTTCGCAGTTGTGGCAATAATAGGGATGAACATTTAGTGTTACTATTTATACATACTTTTGGTAGGTAGCAGAAGAAATATGCTTATATGTAAAACGAATTTTCCAGCCTCATGAAAGACTTTTTCTACATCGCAGGGTTATAATAAAAAAAAATGACTGTAGAAACTCTCCATAAATCTTTTTCTTTCGCTTTTCATTTTTCGTTTTTTCTTTCCTGATATTTCTCGTCTTTTTTTTATTTTGTTTCATTAACCATTGGACAAATGTATTTTGTGTACATCCTTGTTGTCTCCTTCACTCTGGATAATGTCCGTTTTTGTTTTTTTTTAGCTGAGAGTTACGGGAAGGTGTACAGTTATTATTTAGAACAAAACGAAATACAACCACAATGTTTGCCTCTCGCTGATGTATGCTAAAGACAAAATACTAATTAAAATATTATGATACTAATTGGTAATAAAAAATAATAAAATTCAGGAATGCCGATGGATTCATCGATTGAAACAAATCAGAATAATGCATAAAATAATAAAAATTTCTCATGAATAAAGACAATACTGAATAACTAAAAATATACACTAGACTAAATGTAGGAATAAAAACAATGAGGATACTCTACCGAATAATTCATAATTTAATAAAAACATATTGTTTTAAAACTACTGACAAAACCCATACTTGCATTATATAAATCATTTTGTCGCAAATAACAGCTCAGAACATTCGATTTTTGTTTAAATTAAAGAACAGCGTTTTCATACTTATTCTTTTAAATTTTGACATTGAATATTTTATTCAACGCTAGACGTCTCTTTATAAAAATTTAGGATATTATATTATGTATTGTCAAAAGAAATAGAAATTGAAAATTGAAGAAATAGCAGCGAATCACATAAATCAAACAGTTCAATGTGGAATATTATATTGAGAAAGAGCTTATGTAGATTTCAAACAAAGTGAGTCTGCGTCTTGAAATTTAGTAAGTATTCTACGGGAGATAAATAAAACATGTCGGTTTTCAAGGCAAGATTACGAGGGTGATTCAATAAATAAGACAAATTTTGCTGCAGCAATAGACAAAAAAAGCTGCACCTTTCTGAAGGATTAATGGGTCATTCCATATGCTAAAAGACTGTCAGCATTACCTTCTTTACCGACCGTTCTGCTCGGAACTTATTCTCTTTTGGCTGTTTTATTTGAAACAAATCTTTACAATATAAAACTCCAAAATGGTTCCATTATATTTTCGATCGAGCCTCGTAATGGCAAAACCATGGTTAGCGTATTGGTAAAAGGTTTTGAACTGAAATATGTTTCTCTATTCATATCACACATTCTTCTGTAAATTCTACATGTTTTGCACTTTTTAACCTCCGAAGATTTGATGTCAGAACTCTGTTTAAACTTGGGGAATTTCATTTGATTTTCCACCATTTTCAATTGCTACAAAAGAAATATTTCAAAGAGATTAAAATAACTTTTGTTACAAACGATTTTCAAACAATGCACAGTTTAAATGAGGGAGTGGGCGGGATTCTGAAATAAAAATTCTGGTGCTTTTCCGAAAAAATTCTCCTTCAAAATTTCGCAGCAAATTATTGCATGGGAGTAAAAAAAAATCCTCTTGAAACCGGAAAAATGCATTTAGTTTTAGTCGAATTGAAATCAATGTTTTCAATATTTCTTGATTAAAGACAAACACAGAATTTAAGACAAACTCAGTATTGTTTATTTCTTTAGCAATCAAAGATAAAATTAACTTTTTAATGTAAAAATCAGTAGTCGGAAAATGACAGACTTAATTTCACAAATATCTAAGTTCAAAACAGTTCAAAAATCAACAATATGCCTGTTATTCTCATTGGAGTTTTATATTCTAAAGATTTGTTTCTGATTAGTGAATGAAATCATATTTGTCATTGATACTATTGGTCGTTATTAACCCTCAGTTCGAAAAGAAGACAAGATAATGGATACTGATTTTCGCGAAAGCTAAGCCAGACTAACTTCTCTTGAAATATCATTAAAACATCCAAACCACCTTATACCAACTTTTAGATCTCTGCAAAGAATATTTCAGTAAATAGAGAACGTATTTTAGAAGTCAGAAATAATTTTTGAATCAACTGAGGAATTCTATGCATTTCTTTCCTTTTTATGCCAAAACTTAACAACAAAAATCACTTAAGCCTTCTAATAAAACAGCCAAAACAGAATTAAGGATTTGAACACCTCAATTTTTTTTTCTTTTTCTCTACTGTCTGAAATGTCTTTTTCTTTTATATTACTTTGATTATTTCTGCAAAAGTTCTGATTATTTTCTTTAAGAACTACAATGTGCTTGTATTGATCTAAAAGTTTAGCGATTATGCAAAATGTTTTTAAAGAATCCCTTGTAAAATGCTTACAAACATAGCATTTAGATGGGTTTTCAAGGATTGTTGGAATCGCGACGGAATTAAAATAATATGTTAAAAGATGCAAAACAGTTACGTGCCGAGGTGAAAAAAACAAAATAATCTCATAATTCGCCGATTGAGGTGCCCGTGGTGTAATGGTTATCGTCGTAGGATGTGGACACGACGACACGAGTTCAAATCCTGGACGAGCCTGATTATATTTCACATAGCACTAATACCCTTGGGAAAGGTATGAATCCAAATATTCTCCCTCCAGCTATGGGTAAATAGTAGGGCAGACTAAGTTCTTCAGCCTTGGTGAGGCGACTAGTCTAGGAGAAGGAAAACTCTGAATTCAAACCTGTTAAACTCCGCTAAAAAATTGACGTTTGTCATATCCTGCCCGAGCGGAGGGGTTGGTAAATAGGATAATTCGCCGATTGAATTACAAAAAAAGAAAAAAATATAATAAATAGATAAACTTTTAAATACATACTTTTTTTGCAATCATTTGTGTTCCACAGAAATATTTTATTAAAACAGGTTTCGAAAAATGATGATGACCATTATTTGATTGGGAAGTTCATATGGATCAGTTTTCACTTTTATATTATTTTTTCTTGTCTTGTTACATGTATACAGAGGTACCCAGTTCATGGCAATATTTCTGAGGAATAGTTATAAGCCATTCTGTATCTGAGGTTGGGTAAAACTTAAATATTTCTGAGATAGTATAATAATTAGCGCGAAGATGATGTGGTGAGTACAAATTGACATCAACGATATCACAGCAGAAGACGCTGAGGGAATTGAATGTGTATTGACATGCAAAAGTGAAGTCAATCAAACTATTGGTAAAATTTTGTTTATAAAGTACGGGTAATTGATTAAGAAATGCGTCAAAGGAGAAACGGTCTCGAAAGTGTGGGTTTGCCTCTAGGTAACTGCTGGCTTTATAATTGAGAATTTGACATTGACACACACGCGCGCGCACACACACGTATAATTATTCAATCTTTGCTGTGATATAAGAGAAAATATATTTTTATTATTCCCAGTCTCCTATTTAATACTTGATATTATTAATTCTGGAAAAAAATCAACAAAACTTTTAGTTGTATTTAACAGTTTCTTCAAACAATACAACTCATACATATTGTGTCTCAATTAAGAATATATTTATAGCACAAACTCGTTTCTTTGTCTTTAAGTTGATTTCTTGAAGCAAATCTAATCCGAACAATGATTAATTCGAATCAATTTGAAGCAATGACGGTTACCAATCATTACAGAAATGATGTTTCAATTGCGATTATTACAAAGTTTTGCGTCCACAGTAACACTCAGACGTACACTAACACACACAGAGAGAGAGAGAGAGAGAGAGAGAGAGAGAGAGAGAGAGAGAGAGAGAGAGAGATGGTAGATTTTGGTACATCTGACCTAAAAAGTAGAAAAACTCATTTTTAGTCTGAAGAAGTTCCTCCTTAAATAAAGAACGAAATATTATAACTAAACTTGTAAGTATCTGGTTTATCCATTTTTCACCCATATATATATATATATATATATATATATATATTGCACGGATGTATGTAAACAATAGTAATTGTGATTCATAACCGTTTAAAATTTACTTCGCAGCTAATGGCTTCTCGTGATTGAATGGTTAAAAGCTTGGTTTGACGATTGAGTCAACCGGGTTTCGATCCCAGCTACGGAAGCTAATGTCTAGTCACACTGATGAGTTCTGATAGAACGAAACAGACCTGTCTGTGGATGACTATATATATATGTATAAGTTGGTGAACTTTGTCAAGGGTGACCCGAAGGTTCTCTTTGCAAAAGCTACAACACTTAAGTGTAGGGAAAGGCACTACTCCATTCTATGAATTGCTCCACTTTACTCTTGAATTGTACCTTATAATGCTGAATGCTAAGCAAGGCGGCATCAAGTGCCATTTTTTGAGTCTTTGGTATCCCCTGACCAGGGACTGAATATATATATATATATATATATATATATATATATATATATATAGTAAATATGTATGTATATATATCGCAAATATATATATATATATATAATTTTCTTGTATTCTAAACTGGAAATTCATCTTAACTGTAAGATCTGACAACGCCGAGGACTTGAAATGAAATGTAACATTGCAACTTCAAATTGATGATTTAGAGCCTCTTTTACCAGTGAAGA
Organism: Sepioteuthis lessoniana; assembly: GCA_963585895.1. Taxonomy (NCBI): domain Eukaryota; kingdom Metazoa; phylum Mollusca; class Cephalopoda; order Myopsida; family Loliginidae; genus Sepioteuthis; species Sepioteuthis lessoniana. The sequence continues at coordinate 76,120,410 of OY757910.1, read as the reverse complement.
TCTCACTGGAATAAATGTGTTGAATATCAAGAGAATATTGATAAAAAAAATTAATATATCAATCATTGTGCGTTTCTATCTTGGTAAATACAGTTTCGCTCGGTATATATTTTGAACATACCTCGTAAATTCTTTATCGTTGAGTAAAATAAACAAAAAGAACTAAACTTTATATGATAATCATGAATTAAGTCAAGATGTGAGATTAACTTGATTAATAATTCAAATGAATGATTTAAATAACAGAATTAAAAGAAAATCTTTAAAAAGAACTTAATTTCTTCTCAAACAAATATTTATGATTTTTTTTATATTATAAAAATCGACGTGTCACTCGATAAAATTTATTCGCTTTTTCAACTCCTGTCATGAAATGTAAAGTTCAGATTTTTTAATACAGATACACAATCTCTAAACTAAACTTCAGAAATGTGTCTAGTCCCAAGATTTCAGATTAAGATTTGTCGATTGTGATTGTTTTTAATGTGTCGAATAATGAAGTCACATCATTCAAGAATCTCAAAAATAAAGATTCATCAACAATTTGCGAAAAACGTGGCATCGACTTAATCGGAGAAACAGCACTTAGGGCAAGATGAGAGTGAGGGATTCTGACTACCTCTCAGTGGATTTGGAAGCAAACATTCTGAAGATTTTGCAATATGCTACATAATTGTCTTCGAAGCTGTGACGATGTCATTTCCTAAATTTTTAATTCCAGCACTTTTTCTTGACGGTCATATATTGTTCAATCAATATTTTGAAAATTTAATGTTATACCTACAAAAATATTATGATGATTTATTTAAAATACTTTGAATAACAACTACATTATGTTAGGTTAAACAGAAAATTTTACTCTTTTCAGGAGTTAGATATCTTTTTATGCATAACGATTAAATCTAATTCGATTTAAGTTGTTAAAATGTTATTTTTGTGAATAGTTAGCAGTTGTCCGTGATGATTTTTATGCTTCTATTTTTAGCAGAATGAAGAATTCTAATCAGCATTTCACAGTTAAGAACGGCCTATGAGGATATTAATGCTCCTATTTATGACAGAGTGAAGGATTCTAATTAGTATTTGATAGTTTACAAGAGTCCATGGTGATATCAATGATTCTATTTAGGACAGCGAAAAAGATTCTAATTAGCATTTTGTATTTTATAACGGTTCAATATGATTTTAAATGCTTCTATTTAGGAAAGAGTTTTATAGAATTTTGTAGTTGACAATCACCTCTGATGATATTGTTATTTCTATTTAGGACAAAGTGAAGGATTCTAATGAGTATTTTATTGCTAAAAAAGGTCACTGATGATATCGATGCTTCTATTTAGAGCAGAGAGAAGGAGTTTAATAAAAAGTTTCATTGTTAACAACGGTCCATGATAGTTGTGTTACTTCAATTTAGGATGGAGTCGAGGATTCTAACAGGCATTTCAAAGTTAAGAACGGTCCATGATTCTATTGATGTTTTTATTTAAGACAGAATGAAGGATTCTTATGTACATTTCATAGATTAGAACGACTAATGAGGATATTGTGGCTTCTATTTAGGACAGAATGAAATAGTCAGTCATTTTTATTTGTGTTCATATCAATTTTGTTTCTAATTGTATTGCCATGTGGCTTTTGAAGGATTAGCTAATTGTAACATTCAGTGGCGACTCTAGCCTATTTTTGCTACTCGTGCCCCCCTCCGCGCCCTCTGTCAACTTCAGTTCCCAACCCGTGGTCCGTGGACCCAAAGTAAGTCATCATAGTTGCTATTGCGTGATTCTCCATTGTATAGCACAGATTGACAAACGTACCTTGCATGGTGTTTTTTTTTGTAAACAATCAAGATACTATATAATTTGTAGTCTTGTTAATACAGTAGATAAGATAATTTTTTTCCTTTCAAAAGTATAGAAGAAAAGAGAAGATGTTCATTACTATGACGGGAAAAATATGTTTATTAAAATAAAGAAACTGATGACAATATACACAGACACAGCTAGTAGTTTCAATTTCGCTTAAAATAAAGATTATTTGTTGAAAATGTATTCAAATAAACAAATTTTAGTTACAGAATGTAATATATGCAACATTCATTAAAAAAATAGACATCTGTTAGTGAAAAAACGAATTAAAACACGCCGTTTAACCAACATTTACCATAGCGATGATGATGACGTCGGCGACGGCTCTAATCTGCTATCCCCCCTCTCTCTCTCTCTCTGTCCCTCTCCCTCTTCCCAAGACATCTATCAGCAGTCTGTGCTAAGATTTTTGAGCACGGGGTGAGGGTTGCTCTTGCTATTGGCTACAGCCAAAAGCGTATTTCTCTAACATTACTGTTATTATAAAGGTCTTGTGCTGGGCACGGATAGCGCGTGTTCAACATTATAGCCGATTTTATGGGATGTTCAATGAATCTGACGGTGGCCGGACAAAGACCATCCGTTCAAAAAAGCATCGTTGTATTATTCCCAGATATATTTATGAACTTTTGGCTACTTAGTTATCGAAACTTGAACAGATACGTAATTGAATTGAGATCAGACTAAGTATGTTTGCTTGAAATTAATGGATGATTTTTGATCCATTTTGAATAACATTGACCGAGTTATTGGTCGTGCCGGGCACGAGTAGCACTAGTCTCGTCTCTGCCCCTGGTAACATTATAAACAAATGGTATCGGGACATGAATAGATGTTATCTAAAAAGATTGCAGCAAGAAGTAAGACGAGTTTATAAAGTTTAGCATCTCTTCCAGTAGGCTAAGTGTGCTGGATATATGCCCGATCCCGTTTTACCGCGTTCACCATTGTTAGCCATTGATTGATTATATTTACAGAAATATATACCAGGGTCATTTCATGAATAAAAACATTTTTGGGAAAAAAATCAAGATAAATCTTTTTTTACAAGAAATTTTTTCTCAAATTCTAATTTGAAAATCGTTTATAACAAATTTCTTTTGATATCCTCAAAATATTTCTTTTGAACCGATTCAAAATTGTGGAAAATCAGAGTTCTTCAGGCTTGAAGCGAGGCCTGACCGCTTATCTTTGGTGGTTGAGAAATAAGAACCATGTAGAATTTACAAAAGAATGTGTCATGTGTACATAGAAGCATATTTCAATAAAAAATCTTTACAAATTAGCTAAACATGTTTTTTCATTATATGTCTGAGTTGGAATGACAGTCCATAGATTGGATACACAATGACTTCCCAGTAAAAAAAATCCCTGGCTAAGCTGTCAGTAACGCCTTCTGAGACATGAAAGGAACCATCACAATTCATTTCATTGACAAAAAGGTATAACTGTAAAGAGTGCTTTCTACTGTTGAATTTTTAAGCAAAATTCACTTTAATAGTTGAACGTCCCTTATAAACACACATATTCAAACACATACACTGGCTAAGTCGGCTGAGGTCGTAGAATACACTGACTCCATCTCTGCAGAGGGTTAAGACTCCCTTAACGATTGTCCTGATATGCCACTAAACAATATGACGGTGAGGCTCCAGTAATGCTGGAGCTTTGGGAAATGCAGAGTACCCTTGCATTGGCATCGCTCCAAGGTCTGGTTTGGTTTCTTTTGTTTAATGGCATATCAACCCTTGTAGGTTATTTGATGCCAAAGCCATTCTCCTAGAAGAAGAGTAGTGGTGCTATTTAACCCATAGCTGGGAGGATCAGGGGGTTCATACCTTTCCCAAGGATGTTTGCCCGAAAGTGAACGTGATAGCCCGACTGGAGTACGAACTCGCGTACTACGATTCCGCAGTCCATCGCTTTAACCATTACACCACGGGGACACCCCCGCTCATAGGTCTACTCTGGCCTGGAGGGTTAGCACCTGAAAGGGTCCTACTTATGAGTCAAATATAACTAAACTGTATAATTACGTTTAACTCGATTTTTTTTGTAAAGAACAGTTTTTACATTTAACTATATCAAAACAAAAATGTTCACTTATGATAAACTGAATTGTTTAAAATTAACTGTTTATATGTTTGATAACAAGATTTGGCTAAAAATAACCTACTATGGTTGCTATGCCATAAAACCGAACTAAACCAAACCATACATTCACTTACACACACATATATATATAGTGATTTACTAAGCTTTTTGCTTAGATGTGGCACATGGCCGAATGAACGGAACATCCAATGGGACACGAGCTCACTCGTGTTGATTTCCTAGTCAAGCTTGCTAGTCATTACTCTGTCTGAGGTGCACAAAACACACATACATATATATGATAAAAATTTAATGTCACCAGCGTCTCTTAACTACGATATATGAGATCGATGACATGAAACACGGAGTATTAAGTAATTAGCCTGCCTTATTTTTTTATAATTTTCATATATATATATATATATATATATATATGGGGGGGGGCGAGTGTAAGAACTCTTGAGCAATTGCTAGTTCAAGGATTATTTTATTACAAAATACAGTGTTAATTACCGGTGGAAGGGAAATATCATTAAACTGATCTCAACGCTCAAAATATATTATAAAAACCTGATTTGATCACAATGATCTTTGCAGCTGGATCCCCCAAAAAAAACGACAAAGTAAGTTTGTGTAATACAGAAAGAACTTGGCTACTCGGTCAGAGACTATTGTTCATCATTTGTTGTCTGAAATTACTTCCACACCCTGATATGTATATGTGTGAATATTTGCTTCTATGCACGCATGCGATATTTACTGACCATGCGAGCAAAATCATATGCAAAGAGTGACGATAGAAAAAAATGGATTGCTTCTTTCTTAAAAGAAAATTGCTTTTTGTAAACAAGCGACAAAATGGTGCCATATTCAATTGAGACATCTCCAAAAGAAAACTGTTTCATTTGATAAAAATAAGATTATTTCTTTGAGATCAAAACTTCAAAATAAGCTATGTCGTCAAGAGGCAAGTTCTATTGCATTGAGGTCAGTCATGCGCAGATATGACGTCAATCTTACATTATAACAACCATTTCCCTTCTTGATATATAATCTTCCTTCACTTTCTCTTTCCGTCCTTCCTTACTTTTGCACAGTCAGCTAGTATTGTAGAATACCCAGATTGCATCTCTGCAGATGAGTAAGACCCTCCCAAATGAGTGTCCTGAAATGACACTAAACAATCTGATGGTTGCCTTGCCGGTTGCGGCTTAAGAATACATCGACTGCATCAAAACAGAAGAGTAAGACCCCGCCAACGAGTGTCCGGTATATGACACTAAACCCTCTGATGGTTGCCAAGTTTGTTGGGGCCGTAGAATACATCGACCGAATCTCTGCAGAGGAGTAATCCCCAACCCTTAACGAGTGTCCCGATTATGTCACTAAACAATCTAATTGTGAGGTTCCCGTAATGCTGGAGCTTTGGGGAATGCGGAGTACCACTTCCTTGCCATAGATCCAAGGTCCACTCTGCTCCGGAGTGGTAGCACCTGATAGGGTCCTATCTAGGGATCGAAAAAAAACTAAACTTTATGCTAAACTGAACTGCTTGAAATAGAACTGTTTTGACATTTAAATTGCGTCCTTATAAACTTAATTTTTTGAATTAGAACTGCTTGAATAAACTGAATAGCTTGAAATAGAAATGTTTTTGACCATAAGAATGTGTACTCATGCTAAATTGAATTGTTTGAAATAGAACTGATAATTTGTATAAAAATAGATGAGGCATTAAATAAATTACAAAGGTTAATATGCCATAAAACCCGACCAACCAACCAACCATCCATCTGATGGTAATGTTCCACTCCTCCTGGAAGTTTTGGGAATACGGAGTGCCTCCTTATTGATATTACTCCCTGTTCCACAATGATTTGGAGTGGTAGTTCCTGTTACAGTCCCACCCAGAGAGCAAATAAAAATATTTCATGACTTCCTAAACTAGAAATCATCTAACTTTGTACAAACAAATGTCTGCTAAATTGAAATATGAATATTTTATTGCAATGCTTAGAACCATTTAACTGTGAGCAAACGTATGAATTATTTTGAATAGAATGACTAGTGTAAGAAAGCAATATTTGAAATCATTTAACTATGTGCAAGCAAATGAGTCCTCACTCGTTTTAAAAAAATTACTTACAAACTATTCGCTTACGAATCAAATATATTTAATACGTATAAGTAGAATTTGGTAATAAATAACTTGCAAGGGTTGAAATGCCATAAAACTAAACAAACTTTCTTCCTTCTTTCACTCATTCATTATTCTTGTTTTCATCTTTTTTCTTTCTTTTTCTCCTTTTCTTCCTTTCGTTGTGACTTCTTTTCCTCTTTCGTTCGTTCGTTGCTTGTTTCCTTTCTTTTACACTGTTATTTTTTTAAAGTAGTAACTATACTTACTATATTAAACGTTAACTTTACTACAAGTCGATGGAAATTGATTAGACCCATTTAGAGCAGGTCCCTCATGGTTCACATCTGAAATCTTTTTTACTCAACAGACTAGCGAAATCTATTATTGACAAGTACTATTAAACTTGAATTGACTCTAATTATGGATGCCCAGTCGGCTGGAGATATGCCAGTAAATATTCTAATGGTAAGGCTCAAGTAATTCTTGACCTTTTAGGAATGCTGAGTACCCTTTCATTGCCATTACTCCCAGGTGCATTCTGGCTCGGAGAGGTAGACTGATAGGATCCTATCTCTGGGTTAAATTGAACTGTTTGACATTCAAACTCTGTGCGAACAAATAACTTATGCTAAATTGAATTGTTTGAAATGGAATCGTTGGATGATTGAACTGTGTATAAACAAATGATTGCCGTTTAATTTAATTTTTTGTGATACATAACAATAGTTGGAACCATTTAACCCTGTTGATTTAGGCTAAATTTGAATTCTTGTAATTAGACCTGTTTGATCATTTAACTGTGTGTATCTACAAAATATGTTTACAAATCATATATCTTTAATATATATATATATATATATATATATATATATATATATATATATAAACAGTATATGGCATTAAATAACCAATAATGGTTAATATGCCCTAAAATTAAACCACACCAAACCAAATCAAATCTAATTGTAGAAAGGTATGGAAAAATGCTGTTGAGTCAGCATGGTATAAATGACAGCCTATCAACACGGGATCAATATGAGACCATGGCTTGGATTACATAGTGGCGATCATGTGACCAAAAATTGTAGAAAAATGTTAGCATTAGTCGGCTTTGCATATTTCTTCCAATAAGTTGTCGGGTTATATTCCAAAAGGAATAAAATAAGCATACAAAAGAGTTTTTAGCTTTTATTCTTCCCAGCAAGAAATGTCTGAGTTTATTTCTCATAGAAAAACAGCGTGCTGCCCACAATGAAAAGAAGTGAGTTGGGCAATCGACCACAAGTAAGAGTCAAGTCGATCGGAAGATGTAGTAAAGAACTATTCAACACTACAACGACAGATCAACATTCCTTAAAGCTCATAGAATATAACATACGCGGATGTTATGTAATTGGGGAAGGATTTTTTTATATTATCATTTTTCGTTGGTTATATCTTATCTTTCGGTTTAGTTAGGCTTAAAACTTTTCGGCTTAGTGCACGGGTAGGAGCACACATTGATCGCAGGTGAACACGCTCACGCGGGGAGGATGTGACAATCACAGATGCCATAATAAAAACCCCGGATAGGAAATAGGACTGGGGATGTGAATGACGTCATGTCCGGAAGCGATGGGCTGGGATTCTTGAGTATTTTGAAAAAAGAAGTTAGTTGAGACTTGGACCTAGACGAATCCAGTTGGGTCTAGGGGGTGCACCGCCCGTTGTCGGGTCAGATGGAACAGTCAGCATAGTAAAAATTGTGTCTCTCTCTCCTCGTGTTGAAAACCTAAAAGTCAAGAAGGTAATAAAAGTTTCGTACCTGAACCAAGAGAGTCGTCAGTGTTTCGCGGGATTCCTATGCATGTGAACGTTTTTACATATTCGTATATTTCACGTATCCGAATCATGGCTATGTTATACCGAGAAAAGATTGAAAATAGAAGGAAAAAAACAAGATTGAACAAATCAATATCTGTCATTGAATAGTAATTAATTTTAAACAAGTTGATGAAGCTTGTAACGACAGAAAATAGAGTTTATGATAAACACTCTCTTCAAATTAAAGCTACATTATTTTTCATTTGAAACAAAGTTCGTTGTTTGTTTTAAAATTACCAAAATTACAACATGATAACGTATTAGAATGAAGACCAAATCTCTTTTGAACAAGACTTGTTTCTGTGCTTGATTAGAAGAGAAAAATAAGGCACAAGTTGACCTGAATATTTCCTTCGTCCTTTTTTAAGATTATTCATAGCTATAAGCTTTCATTTAAGCCCAGAAATGAGAAAACAATCTCTTTATTTTTTTATTTTTTTATTTTTTATGAAATCGTGAAAGCGGTCGCCTTTTATGAGAAGAAACCATTTGCAAAAAAAAGGAAGTTATGTATTGCTTATTCTGAATGAATTCTATACAAAAGAAAAAAAGGGGGAAAAATTTTTTAAAAAATATCTGCACATCGCTCAAACTTGAAAATTGTAAATAGCTGAGGAAATAAAGGGGTAGTTTATTGAACAGGGCATATAAGTCCGAACGTGCGCATATATTCGTTCGCGTATACGTATATCTACATCTACCCATTATCAAATAAATATTTTTAAAAGCACGAACCACTATACAGACGCACTCAGATTAACCTATTGAGACACGCATACAAATTGATATTAAATGTGAAGCGTTATGATGTTCTTTCATTGGTTGCCACGGTGTCTGTTAAAAGTTAATCCGAGATTTCTACAAAGCAAGTTGTAGTGTTATTCAACATCAAAGACAAAGCCACAACGACTGAATACAACTTTATTTATTAAACATTCTTGCTACTTGAAGGCTAATCTAATCAAATAATAAGACCGATTTGAAAAATCCAATACATTTCACTGATTCTGTATAGACATTTAGAGATTCTCTTTAAAGATGTTTTTTCGGGAGAAAAATTAAGATGACCGGCCAATAAACTGTAAATAAAATTGATGAAACATCCTTCAACGAACTCGGATGCATGAGAATCAAAAGCATCTCATGTTAATTTAGTTATATTTTGCCTTCTCTCTTTTTCTTTTAATTTACCTATAAAAAGATCTTGAAATAAGATGGAATTCCGAATTTGGCATCTGAAAGTTTTAAAAGATTCAGTTAAAAAAAAACTCGTAAAGATTTTCACGAATTTTTCACAAGTAAACGGCTAAACTATGGAAGTAGATTTATTCATTTATTTGATTTTCTTTATGGCAAAACATGAATACTTTTCTTTCTTTTTATCTTATTTATATTATATATCTAAGCATCCTATTTCTCCGCTCTTATATATATATATATATATATATATATATATATATATATATATATATATATGTGTGTGTGTGTGTGTGTGTGCGTACGTGCGTATAGGTGGCCATGCATATTGTCCATTCTACCGGAAAATTAAAAATGCTGGCTGTCTTTTCAGCTGCTTTCCAAGTAGAGTTTTCTTATTTTTTTCCCGAGATTATATTTCTAAACGCCTGTCCTTCTGACTTATTTATTTCAGTCTATAAACTTAAAGTACAAAACGATGTTTCGAAACGATTTTTATTGATATTCATGAAGTCCATCATAGCCAGGAAAAAAGAAAATCAAACAAAAGTCTAGGAATCTTTTTTTTTTAATTCAGAAGAGGCAGAAATAAAAACTGTTATGACAGTATAGTTTGTGATTAGGGAACAATAATTTGGTAGACAGGAGAGTTGTTAGCTGCTGAGACAATACACCGCCGGCCGACCCCCACTGTCTCAACCAAACAAACTACTCATGGCCATCAGATCGTCTGGTGGTTTCTCTCATCTCTGGTCAGGTGTATTTCACACCTCTTTACGGACCAACAAAACATAACATACACAACCGAGAGGCTTGGAGAAAAGAGAACAAACAAACACGGAATTGGGTTAGCTCCAAGCGCAAGGAGAAGTTTGTGACACTTTCCTAGCATTCTGTGAATTATTGCGAGCGTGTATTCGAGCGAAACTCCCACTAAGTCACCAGGAATGCTGACTCATCTTCTCACGTTGGCCAACCCAGTTTCTAAGATCATACATCCTAGCAGTCACATGGTCTCTCCTGCTGACTGCTCTGTTCTCTACCCTGGTCTCTTCTGTTCTGGTCTCTTCTGTTGACTGACTCCTTCTTTTGACTCTGGGACCTTCCTTCCCTCGTCCTCCTCCGGACTCGTGGGAAATCTCGTGCGCAAGCCCTTTGTATAGGTTTCGAGCCAAAACAGATAAAGGAATATTCTGACTGGCACTTGCATCCACACCCACACAACGAACGCCCAACATCGTGTCACACTGCTAACAAGTCTCGCTCTGAAATGCAAAGTGCTAAATTCCTTGCCTGGCTGACAACGGTTCTGTAAAAATTAGTTTAGTTTCTTTGTTTAATGACCATTGTGGGTTATTTAATGTCAATAGCAGGATGGTTCTGGCATTAAATGTTGAAGAACAGCATTGATACTATTTAACCTATAGCTTGAGAAATAAGGGGATTTCTATCTTTCCCAAGGATATTAGTGATAGAGTGAACGTGATAGCATAACTGGAATTCGAACTCACCTACTTCGAGGCCACAGTCCAGCACTTTAGCCATTACACAATGGGAACTCCGCTGTCAAATTGAAATCTCAAGAATGTTCAAAGAAAATGACAAAAAGCAATGAAAATGTTCCCCGTTCAAATTTCCCTGATGTTTAACACGTGTGATACACCGTATTTAGAGAGTAAACTGGTCAAAATGTTTTAATAAAGATTGCAAAAAATACTTAGAAAACAATGGAATACTACGTGATATGTTCTTTAATTTGAAATACTCCGGTTTGTTAGAATTACAGTTATGTAGTTTTGTTTTCTTTTTTCTCGTGTGTCTTTTATAAGAATAAAGATGAAACTGTGATTTCAGCTGGAGGTTTTATTGCTATCCAGTTTTTCACAAAATATCAAGTAAAAAGCTTCATGATTTAATCTTCATCAAGTTCTGCTGAGAGGACAGCTTCCCTACACACACACACATAAACACACACACTCTCTCTCTCTCTCTCTCTCTCTCTCTCTCTCTCTCTCTCACACACACACACACATACACATACACCATTCGTCCCTATCGGTCATCACTCTTGGCAAGTCATTAAGTCAGGACCCTGTGCCTGTATTGAACAAATGAATATAAGTTTTTATAAATCAAACAACACTGGAGTGTCCACGTTATTCATTTATTCGATTTTCTTTATTTATGACAACCCATGAATATTTTATTCCTTTTTCTACTGTGTATATTATATATCAATGTACACGGATTAAAAAAAAATCCCGTCAAATATCGACTTTATTCCAGTAGAGATGCAAAAATTTAGGAATCCCGTTCGCAGGCAAAACTTTTGTCAAGTTTCGACTGCATCAAGATATTCTCTCCTTTCTCATTATCAATATCGACTACCCGGAATCAGGAGAATCTCGCTTATGATTTCTTCCTTACTTCTATCACAGTTTCCAGCATCTCTTGCTCACGTTACTTAGATTTGTTGTGAGATGGGAGGTAAGTGGCTGGATAGCTGAAGTTTTGCGGGGTTGCTGCTTCCAGGATTTCTTTAGAACAGCACTAAGCATCCTTATGTAGTTCCTATATAACAATTTCTCTAAGCGTTGGGTTTGAGTGCAGTTACTACTGATGAGTGGAGATTTACACGGCCATATTCAGTAAGATCATTGTAAAATATCCATTTCAATCTGTTTCACGAAACTGTCACATGATCTGAGCATCGGTGAATATCTGAGACGTTTTCTATGTTTTTTTTTTTTTTTTAACTATGCATAGTTGAGGAAGCGCTTTCCAAATAAACATATTTGGAAAGTGTTGCTGAATATGAAATATTGTATTATCAACCATTATCCAGAGATTTTGCACACCGATATGCGACATGGTCGTGTTACTACAGAAATCGAATCTTCGGTGACAGATACAGGGAAAAATCCATCAAGTATTAACTTTATTCAAGACATGTAGTAGTGATGTAATGATTAAGGAATCTCATTCAAGGATGGAAACATTGTCAAATTTCGACTGCATCAAGATATTCTTTCTTTTCTCTTTATCAACATGGAGTAGTACCCCGAAGAAGATACTGTTTTCTTGCGACCAAGAAAAGATTCATAAAGAAATTATTTGGTATGCATAAATATCAACAACTTGACTGAAAAAAAGATGATGATAAACTATTCATAAGCAGCTGCCACTGCTGCTGCTGTCTTGGAAAGCGACAAAGTTGATTGGCGCTCTAATGTGAAAGACCTCCTGGCAAGATACTTCGCACTGATTAATATGGAGCTCTGCGTATAAGAAATAAGCAGCATCAAAAATATGTCACATAATCCGAATTATGTAAATCAAATTAATGCAGTTTTTTTTTCAAGTTTATGAAATAAGCTACAATCCATGAATTGCAAAATTGAAGGAAGACACAATTGAGAAAACGGTGTTTATCAGATAATAAATTTTAGAGAAAGAGGATGGGGTATCGGAAAAATTTATATATAACAAATGCTCTCATGCTATCCATTTAGTCTTGAGTTTTCGTTTTTCTGTCTTGGTAGAGCTGAATGTGTAGTTTAAAATTATTTAGAATAAAAGGAATGTTGTGATTCATTCAAACTTACTTCAAAACAAGCTATTTTTGCTTAAGCTCTAGATTTATGAAGATACCCTTTTTTTAATGAAACGGTACCAAGCAAAAAATATACGTCGTAAAAAAACTTTCGTCGAAAACCAAAATCCAAAGAAAAACGGCTGTTTATATGAGATGGTAAAATGAAGTAATTTCATTTCGAAAGTCCATTTTCAGAAATTTAAATTGGGA